>CM050166.1:48209775-48292275 GCA_027410445.1 Discoglossus pictus | reverse complement strand
ATTAAAACAGAGCCCATGCACCATGTGTGGCACATGTCCCACATATGTGTCAACGCTTTATTGAGAGAGGAATAATATATCCCGATGATATTCTTACAGGGTTTGCCACAAAATGTGCACTCATTTAGAAATGGGGAATTTGGACACCCTATGAAAACATCTTCACTCTAGATAGGAAATATCCAATAGCACTTGTATTATAAAATGCAGTGTCCTCCATTTTGATTGACCATTTTATACTGATTCTTGTATTGAAAAAAAATCTAATATATCCAACTAAGGATGACATCACTTTAATTAAACCTTTCTATAAAATGAACACAACATTATAGCTTTACTGTGATTAATCACAGAATTATTGGATTCATTCCCAGCAGAAAGGATAAGGACACAGTGTTTTCCAGGCAAGAATCCTTTTAGATAAACTATCTTAATAGCCTCATACTTATGGACATGCATGGTGAATTCATTTTCTGGGCTACATCTTTTTTTTCCCTTTTAATGGATGAATATTTAACATTGGCAGCCTAGCAATTTATAAAGAAAAATGGGTAGTAATTTGGGAAATGTAAGATAAATACGTGACTGGTCCCAGGGAAGCATACAAATTAATTATCTGTGCGTCTAGGCTGACATAGTTTAATGCACATACAAGACATGTCTCCAAATTCACTTATGTCTCAGATCAAAAACATACTTTCCTATTGCCTTACCAGAGCAAGTACTGGGTTCACAATTTTATTTGGACAGGCATGCACTGTCAAAATAGACTATGTGAAAGAAGTAATACAAATATATCAAGATATTTATTAGAGTTCAGAAAGACATTATTATTAAGGAATGCAAACACATGAGATCACACTTTGAAATTCTTATATTTGCAATTCTGTGGGGAAACTATGAAAGTATCAGTTTCTGAATACATTTTCTCTCTCTGCTACCTATGTTATCCAATATTACTTAAATGAACAATGAACAAATAAAATTAGTTTTAAAACTTTGCATCTGACTAAGCATAATTAGTAAGGTAAGAAAAGAACAGTCTGAGTTATAAACAGGCCAGGAGACCTGCTTTTCCCACAAAACTTTTTACTAAACAGTATTCCCAATGTTACTAAGGATTCTGGGTAGTGACATGCAAAAGAGGCTCAAAACACACCACCTTTTGCCTCAGGCCCACTTAATGTGGAAATATGTTTAAGGACTATGGGCCCTTCTCTCAGATAGCCATGGATTGGGGTACAGTGCCAGAAACCTACTCATAGACTGCAGTTTTATGTGGGGTTCATCAGTGAAGTTTATTTCTGGTGACTGTAAAGTGAGGCAGGAGAGAGTTATTCTGTGGATCAGCTGCTGCCCTTCAGGGCTATGATGCACTTCACTCTTTAACTTGGCACAGAGTGTAACTTTAGGTAAATGAAATTAAAATTATAAAATCCATGTGTTAAAAAGTTAAATATAAATCCCCATCTGGATCACTACCTTGTCACATGGAAGGGGCTTATGTACTTCAAGCTGTGACCTATAGAATGTAGGGTCACCCAAGATGGGTAGGTCCATACAAGAGGGATCGGACAAATCATGTTTCACTTGAGAAGGAACTGGCAACCCACTCCAGTATCTTTGTCACTTTAACCTTATAGATAAGCATAACAAGAGACATAACAATCGTGTATGCTGATGATCATGGGTGTAGGAACTGGAGGGGACAAGGGAGACACATCCCCCCAGATTTTTCAATGTGTGGGTTTACGTGTATAGAAGCAGTTGTATGGTATTTTTATACTATATGCAGTATCCCCCACAGATTTTATTTGGCTCCTACTCCCACGCGGATGAGGCTGAAGTTGGCTAATTCTACAAGGATATTCAACACTTAATAGATACAACACAATGAAGAGATGTTATCATCATAGGAGATTGGAATGCTAAAGTATGGAACCAAAAGATTCCTGGAAAAAATGGGCAAGTTTGGCCTTGGAGTAGAAAATGAAGCAGGCCAATGATTAGAAGAATTCTCTCAAGATAATTCTCTGATTTATAATACACATCCTCCTACAACATCCTGCAACCATTGTCAACTAATGATGTCGCGAACATCAAATTTTAGGTTCGCGAACAGCGGACGCGAACTTCCATCAAATGTTCGCGAACAGGCGAACCCGGCGAACCGCCATAGATTCCAATGGGCAGGCAAATTTCAAAACCCACAGGGACTCTTTCTGGCCACAATAGTGATGGGAAAGTTGTTTCAAGGGGACTAACACCTGGACTGTGGCATGCCGGAGGGGGATCCATGGCAAAACTCCCACGGAAAATTACATAGTTGATGCAGAGTCTGGTTTTAAGCCATAAAGGGCATAAATCACCTAACATTCCTAAATTGTTTGGAATAACATGCTTTAAAACATAAGGTATGATGTTGTATCGATCAGGTAGTGTAAGGGTTACACCCGCTTCACAGTAACAGACCAATCTCCCCGTTTAATGCACAGCAAACAACCGCAAACAGTCCCTTTGCACAACCGCAAACTCCCCATTTGCACAAGGTTGGATACCAAGCCAGCCATGTCCCGTTCCTTGTCCTCACTGATGTCATTGAAGGTCTCTTCCTCCACCCAGCCACCAAGGGTCCCCGAAAGGTGACAACAAGCCCCCTGGGACGCCTGCTGTGTTTGGTCTTCCACCTCCTCAAAGCCACCTTCCTCCTCTGACTCCTCTTCTTCAGACTCCTCTCTCTGCGTTGCCTCTGTCTGCGTTATTATAAAGTTTGTACTGGTTACTAGTACTATTCCTATCGGTTTAATCCCTGTTACGTCCACTATTAGGGGACGTGTATATGGCATTGATTTTTGGAACAGGGAGATGGAAAAAGATGCTTGGTCGGACCTCCTACTTCAAATTTGGGGCACTGCGCGTACAATCTAAGGTGCCACCAGATATGAGTGTCACTGTGCACTGGCAAAAGTTGGCAGAGTAGATGCAATAGGCTTCACACACACGCCTGTAGGCAGGCAATTGCTATTCAATCTATTACAGTCAAAAAAGTGTTTTATTTTACTGAGCACAATATAAGCTGTGAGCCTGACACAGGCAGGCAACTGAAATTAGATTACAGGAAAAAAATGGTTGTTTTCCATGTAATCACCAGCAGCTACACTATCTGTCCTCCCACAACGAATGCAGCTTCAGAATGATTCTAAAATGTATGATGTCCTTCAGATGGAAGGCCCAGTAAGGGAGTGTATGCTGCTGATTGGCTGAAATGTGTCTGCTGACTGTGAGGTGCAGGGTCAAAGTTTCCTCAATGATAAAGAATAGGAGGCGAACCGAAAAGCGCATGTGTTCGCCGTCCAATGCGAACGCGAACATGCCAAAATCGCAGCGAATAGTCCGCGGGCGAACTGTTCGCGACATCTCTATTGTCAACATGTATGGGTGTACTTGATCTGCAAGCCTGGATAGATAACCCAATTGGTTGAGAGTGCGTTCCAGAAGTATGAACCCAGACAATGCCAAGAAAACATTCCCCAGACCAGAACGCTGCCGTCAAGTTTTTGTTTCAACTTTGGAATCTGGATAATATGGTGCTAATGTGGCAAAGTACTACTTTATAAAACAGTAGTACATAACTGTCACAGCCTTCCAAATCATTCTGTTATCAATATTGCTGGAAGAAATATCAAAATCTTCAGATGCACTGATGATACTACTCTGATGGCTAAAAGTGAGGAGGAACTAAAGGGCCTACTGATGCGGGTGCAAGAAGAGAGTGCAAATGATGGTCTGCTGCTCAATGTTAAAAAAACAAAGTTCATAGCAAACAGTAATGTCAGTTCCTGGAAAATAGATAGGGAAGAAGTGGAGGCAGTGACAGATTTTATTTTCATGGGATCCATGATCTTTTCAGATGATGACTGTAGTCATGAAATTAAAAGACATTGCTTCTGGGGAGGAAAGCTATGACAAGCTTGGACAAGCTAGTAAAAAGTATAGATATTGCAATATCAACAAAGTTCCGCATAGTAAAAACTATGGTATTCCCAGTGTGAGCTTGATAGAGCTCAGATGGGCAGTGGTTGACAGATATACCTGGCATACTGTGGTCCGTAAGGTCACATAGAGTTGGACATGACTGAACGACTGCAGAACAACAACATTTTATATATATATATATATATATATATATATATATATATATATATATATATATATATATACACTGCGAGGTATGTATATATATATATATATATATATATATATATATATATATATACACACACACAAACATATTTATCCATATACTGCATATACTGATATAAACACACAAACATGGTTGATATACATATAAACCCTATATGTGTAAAATGTGGGTGTGTGGAGCCCAGGGGCCATATGCATACATGTATACTGGGCCCCAAAATGTCTGATGGCACCCATTTCAGCTGGGGGACAACAGAACATTCTTACTTTTTAGATTATCCTTCTGAATTCATTCATCTATCAAGAAAATTGAATTAGGACTCACCTTGGTATACTTCCATCACATGCCCCATGTGCCCCATGAATATGTACTTTTATATGATATTAATTTTGTCAGACTCCTACTTACTCACTGGAAGGGTATCCTTCTGCAGTCATCCTTCACCTTGCTATGTACTAGCATGCATGCTTCCTTTGAGGTTTAAAGGGACGTCACAGGAATTAGTGCACTCACCTGACATGGTCCATCCCTTTATGGCTATTTAAACCCATAACTTATGCCTGTTCTAGTATTCCCTGTTTTGGATCCTACTCTCCATGTTCCCTGATATGCTGTTTGCTTTAAGCTATTCTTGTCTTGTGTCTTTTTGCCCTTTGGCTGCACCAGTGTTGCTCCATACCTCTATACTTATCCAGCTCCTGGCTTCCTTCTGTCATTTAATAGAGAGTGGCGCACTGTAATTGGAGGTAATATGGTTGAATTGCATGACAGCTATTTGTAGGTTAGCTGATCATTATGTGCAGGGCCGAGAGATCTGCTACCAGTGCTGTCTGTACAGGGTCCAATTCTAAGGTAACTCCATCCTTATTAAATGTATCATCTATTTATATATATATATATATTGTGATAGACTGCTTTTTACATCATTTATTGTTTTATTTCATTATCAATAATTACTCACAATAAAAACTTGCAACTCTTCTGGATCTGAAATGTGCTTGGTTTCATTTAAAACAATTTAAGCAATATACGCTATTATTAGGAATTTTCACTGAGAACTTCAATTATGTTTTAGTACAAGATTTTCTATGCAATCTAATATGGATTTTGTTGCCAAAACTGCACCACTAAATCAGGGTAACACATTTAGATATGTTTTTCCACTAGAGTAAAATATGTAATTGTCAAATGGAACTATTACTTTTTATTCTGAGTCGCCCCTAGTTTTCTGATGGCAACCATATGCCTATGCCAGTGTTGCCATGTGCCTATAGACTGTGCCTGCCTGTCTGCCCTGCCATTTATCTGTGCCAATTATGTTAAGTGTCTTCTGTTGTGTGTCAGCTATTTTGCTCTTAACGTGTTGTACCTTTTGCCTGATTTTCTGCTGCCGAACCTCTGCCAGTATGGCCCTGAACTAGTTCTGCCTGCCCTGTCTATGCCTGCTTCACTACTCTCTGCCTCAGATGCTCAGACTGACCTAACCATAAAGTGCAAACAGGTCTACCCACCGGTACAAAGTTTATTTTATTATTTTCCTTTTGATAGTGTTGCATACACATCATTTTAATAGATTAATTTGAATTCCTTATCCTTTTATATATATTAGTGCAGACCTGTGATTTTAGACCATAGTCATGAACTCATTATTATATTTCATTTTGCTATCCCAAAACATTCCCTAGAAAATTAGTGGGGAAACTGTGGCATTGGGATACTTGGGTGCAGTGGCAAAGCTAGAGAATAGTGGCCCCTGGTGCAAAAAAATGTTGGGCCCTCCTCTAGGGTGCTGGGCCTCCAGGGAGCAAATCGCTCATTGCTCCTCCCCCAGACCCCTTCCCATAACTGCTCCCCTCCCAAAAAAACTTACCGTAACAGCAACACCTTCCCAAGATCGCTTTCCATAGCTGCTCCCCTACCCTTATCTACTGCCTATGCAAAGCTCCTGTCTCTACAGTACAGCTCCAGGACATGCAAAATCCACTTTCCAGCAACATCCTCTATCTATCTCTCTATCCACAATACATATTCATATGTGCACCCATCCATCTTAGCATCCATCCCCACACAGCACCCAGTTCCCACCACACATAGCACCCATCCCTTTCTCATTTGCTCCCCCTCACTGAACCCACCCCCTGTACTTTCCTGCCACTTTCAGCCCTTGTTTTCTTATCCTCTTCCTTGATACACATCCACAGAATGCTGAACTGATCTACACTGCCACCCCTTGGAGCTTTAGTAGAAATGCTCTTTTTTAAACAGGCACACACCAATTTCAGGCCAGGGGTGTGTGTGGCTAAGAAAGCACAGAGCGGAGGGGGTAGGGTGGTGCCAGGATGGGTGGCCCCAGGGGGCTCCTACACTACAGAAAAAAAATGAAATGCAATTTATTTTTAATTACACCGCATTAGGCTCCTTAGAGGAGGGCACTGGTGCACTGCACCACCTGCACCACTGGTAGATTCGCCCCTGCTTGGGTGATAAGAGGTAAATATGAAGACCAAGTCAAGAGTGTTATTGTGTGTTTTTTTTTTCTTGGCCAAGAGATAACTATCATTCTTTATTATTCATTAAGATTCTTAAGAGATAGCAATTACAGCATAGACATCAGCACTTAATTAACAATATTAGATAGGATTCATGTGTCAACAGGAGATGGATTCACAAGCATTGTTCGGGCTGAAATCTGTCACATTATGTATTTGTAAGACGTGTTAATAAATCTCATGTATTATGCAATGTAAATGTACCAGAATTGCATTAAAAAATAATCCATCATTTTTTAGATAAATATGTATTACAATGCATCACTTGTTAATTGAAGCAAAGATAAACACGTCATTAGCAGTTGTCTGAAACAAACTGTACTCATGAATAACCACAATATTTTATAAATAGAATCACGTCAGAATAACATGTTTCAATGAAATAGGAAATAGTTTTCAAGGTTTCAGAGCCATCTTCTCTAATTATACACTGGCAGTAAATGATGTTTCTCACTCCCTGAAATATTGTGCAGACCTGACACCTTGGTCCCCAGGCTGGTTTAAAAAAATGAAAGAACTAAAGAGACATCAGTTCCTATTACAGCTGTACTTACAGAAGATGTAGTGAAGGCTTGGACAGTTGTAAGATACTCTTTATTTGTAGAAGTATAGTAGTAGATGAGCAGATTGAATGAGTTGGACTGTGCTGTAGATTTATAGGGTCATGTAAAAATAAATATGGACTTATATGCTAATATGTAGATGTAAATGAAATAATTATTTTTTTTTGCCTCATAAAATTATTTTAAGTGTAAAATTAACATTCAAGTATAACAATTCAAGTGACAATAGAATATGGTAATAGTACAACTGAAGATGAAACATATGTGAAATAAGATATAACAATATGAGTATGAATTAGGATATAATAGTATCAAATATACGTTACTACAAATCAGAATATAGAAATATTATAATATGAGTGGATAAAAAAGAGAAGAAGAAATTATATAGCATTGCAATTGAAACATGTTTTATCTTAAGATCCAGTATTGCCAGATCTCTGTGTAATTAGTAGTTGTCAGGCAATTTCATGTTGGAAAATGTTAAATAATTTGAGCATATTTTGTTTCTACTAAGAAGCTATTGATCTTCAGGCCGCTCCAGTAATATGTAATATTAGTTTCTTTAAATGATAAGCATAGTTAGTTTTTTTTTTAGATTATCTTAATTTTTGTGTTTTCAGCTTGTCTGACTTAAACACTTCCTACTTTGAGCCTGCTGGCATGTGGAGATAGGGTTGGGGAAGGAGCACATGCACATGACGAGAAGCCGGCACCGTGCAAGAATAACCACAGCATTTACCAAAATATCACGGATACCTTCAACAACAAAGTACATGATATCAAAATGTATTATTTTTCTAATTAGAAACTATGTTGTTCTTGCCTGATTTTACTCTTAGATTATGATTATTATTTTCATTACTAGGGACTTGCCCGTCAAAAATTGATGGCAATTAAATGTGAATGTTTTGAATTTTGTTTTGCAGGTAATATGCGTAGTTGACACTTGTAACCTTTTTCTTATCTATAAAGAAGTACAATTATTATATGAAACATGTTTATTTTTTTTAAATGCAACTTGTAGGTGACCAACTGGTAAATCCTCTTTTTGTAAGAGTATTAAAATTTTAACTTAAGAACAGGTCAACATTGTATTAATGAGTATTGTAAACATGACATAATGTTTTGTAAAATGCAACTTGTAGATTAACAACTGGTAAACTAAATATGTATTGAATCCAGAGGAAGGCAAACAGCAAAAAAAACATTGAAACTTAGCCAATTGTATCAAAGGGGGAAAAAATGAATTCCTTCCTGACCCCATTAACTGGCGATCAGATTACTCCCTGGATTAATATTTTCCATTGAATTATACATTTAAATTGTACAAAGCTCCTCCTCCTCTTAACATGAACTTTGAATTATATGCAATGAAACAACTTTGTACACTTTTTTCCAAAAATATTAACATTATAAACAGTAACTTAATGAAGTAACATTTAAACTGTAATTGTTCTAAAATCCAAGCAAAGTGTTTTGTCGGGCTAATCATGCTAAAGGCTACTTCCATAAAATTAGAATATCTTATTTTGTTGTTGTTGATTTTTGATGGTTGACATTTTGTTGTTATTGTTGTAATTTGTGAAAATGGCACATAGAGTTTCCTATGTAAAATAGTGGTTCTCTAAAAAGAGAATGTCAGACATCAAAGTTCGTCCACGGGGTGTAACCACTGTTCTCTATGGTTTTTGCCATTTTATAGAGTTTCTTATGGAAATAGTGATCCTCTAAAAAGAGTCTGAGTGACATAAAATTTCGTCCTCGAAATCAAACCACTGTTCTCTCCAATTTTTTTTTTTTGTTGTTGTTGTAAATTTGTTCTTGAGATGAAAGTATTTTTGGGAAATAGCACATAGAGTTTCCTATGTGAAATAGTGGTCCTCGTAAAAGAGTCCCAGAGATATCTAATTTTTTCCTGGAAGTAAAACCACTGTTCTCTATGTTTTTTGCCATTTTATTGAGTTTCTTATTGAAATAGTGGTCCTCTAAAAAGAGCCCGAGTGACATAAAAGTTTGTCCTCAAAATCAAATCACTGTGCTCTATTTTATTTTATTTTTTTCATGTGAAATTGTCAATGAGGTGAATATATATATATATGTTTTTATTCTGTGCCATGTCTTGTATTGTTATAGTTTGTTGAAATAAAGTTATAGTGCCTCATGGTAGACAATGTTTTTTGTAAAAATGCGGCCATCATCTAATAAATCACCTTGACTTTGGTTGTTTTCGATGTAAACTTTAATAGCCTCTGGATTCTTGCATCTTGAGAATGCAACATACAGCGGGCCATGTGCAAATACGGGTTCTTCTAAAAAGATACTCACAGATTTGAAAGTTTGTCCTTGTGATTAATTAATGGTCATGGCAAATGCAATGATGATGGGAAATTGTCTCCTTTGAAGTACAAAAGGGAGGCTACTTTCACTTGGTGCCAAATCTATTCTTGGTATGAAAACTCTCTCTCCTTTATGGGTACCAGTTAGAATTTCCACATGTATGAAATGGTCCTTTAATTGTTGAACAATTCATCTGGTCCCATTACATAGGCCTTTTTTGGGTTCATATTTCGCAGTAGCATGACAATTGCACCTTTCTTTAGCTGCAAAATATGTGGTGGCATTCCAGAGGGAGTTGATGAGTTAATGAATTCAGTTGAAAAGTTTGTCTGACTTTCTTTGTCATCACCAAGTACAGAATCAGGACTGCGATAATTTTTTTTGTGGTGCATTTATTATTTTAATATTTCATTATTGAGGAGTAATGCATCCTTAGTTTTGCATTCTAGTATTACTTTGTTGGCAAGCTCTGCATAGTCCTTGTTATTTATTGTATTTTGGAATATAGCTGATATGAGATCCTGTTTGCAAATTATATGAGCTGGGATGTGCACGGTATCATCGGGGGTAAATTTTGTATTCGCTCTATTTTTCCTTCTCCAATTTTAATGAGCCAATCATTGAAGTCATTTTCTCCTTCTGATCTCCTATTTTGTTATAATTGAAGATGGGTAAATAGTTTCCATAGTGTACTTTACTTTATACATGTTTCGACAATGTTGGTTCGATTTCCATGTACAACGACAGGTAATGTTTGTCTAAAATCTCCACCTAACAACATTACCTTTACACCAAATGGCAAATCGTTATCCATGACTTCACATTCAATACATTGTAGGGCATGGCATGACATCATTGTAGCTTCATCTTCATTAACTTACTTTTTTTTTGCTTGCAATGATGTCATTCGAATATCCGACACTGATGTTTCCAGAATGGGAACTGGCAGTTTAAATCCACTATGCACAGTTCTTCCACCTTCTAATAAAAGTGAGGCAATTCCAGTGGTTGCAAATGGCAGTGCTATTTGACCTTGTGCTTGAACAAAACTCATCAAGAAATTATAGAGATAAGTTTTTCCTGATCCGCCAGGTCCATCTAGAGAGAAATAATGCTCTTTGAGCATGTCATCATCTAGGGCATTTTTGATTGCATTAAATGCTTGCAATTGTAATGTATTTAAAGTTGCAAGTCTTTCTTCTGTTCTTTCTCTTTGAAGCTGAGTGTCATAGTCTTCAAAGTTTATGTCATCTTTGAGACCTGGATCTGGCAGATTAAAATTGCACAACTTTCAAATTTCAATTAATGCTTTTAATTGTGCAATAGGCTCATTGTATCATTGCAAAAAGTCATTTATTTTAAATTTGTCCAACAAAGCTAATGCATTTGGACCATTTGAGAAGATACAAATGAATTCAAATTGTTCCCTCATCTGCCGTGGCATTTGACATAGTGCTGCTTCTTCTAGACGTCTTTCCCATTCTGTATCATCAGCTAGGAAGTTTCTGTTTCGCACAGCTAAATGCAATGATTCATAAACTATGTCATTAAAAGGTCTTAACTGTTCAAAACTTTGTGCACCAGGAACATTTAGAAGTAGTAATCGTAAGCAGAAATGTTCAAGGTCTCTTGGATTTACAGTGTAAATTCTTGGGATTACTTTATTTATACGACTTTTTCGTTTTCGCCATAATCCATTAACGAAAACATAATGGTATGGAATGTCAATATATAACAATCCCCTTGCCTCCAAGTCAGTACAATTTAATTGAAACCATGCAGTTAGTGTAGTTTGCCGCTGCTCACTTTGTGCCAAAGCATTTGTTTCATTTCCAACATGGAAATACACTAAATGTCTTTTTGGCAAATGTACAGCTAATTGATATACTGCATGTGAGTGATCATGCATTTCAAATATTAGAAGACGCCACATTGCTTCTGGCGCACTTACATAGCGAGCATCTACATGAGATGCAAGTTCATCATGTACTAACTCACTTTGTTAGTGATTTTTGGCACATTTGACCACTACAGTAGCTGCATCATAGCCTTTTAAAATATATTTGTAGACATATTTTGTTGATTTTATAGAAGTGCAAGCTTCCACATTAATGTGTGCATTATGTGGATTGTATGGTACCACATGTCTGTTATCTATCTTTTTTCCACGAATAATGGCATTTTGGCCTTCTCTTCTATGTAATGGATAGCCATCAAAATTAGCATAAGTTTTGTCTCTATAATCTTTTGGAAATTCTTTAGTACATTTCTTATTTTTCATACATAGTGACTGTGGATTAATATCTCCACACGGTCCATGAATCATAGGATGAGTTACAATTTCATATGGTCTATCATGTATTTCTGGATCTGGTAGTTCAGCAATAATTACTGAATCCACTTTGTCACCAGTATCCAATGTATCTTTCTCTTGAGGGATTATAAGAATATGTGCATGTGGAAGGCCTCTTTTTTGAAATTCAATGGAATAAACATAAGCCAGACATTTGCCAAATAACTGAGTTCTGGTTATGTCACATATTAATTCAGTTAATTTGATTTTAAAGACTCTTGCCACTAAATCTGGTCTATCGGAAGCTGTTTATCCAATTAGCAGATTGTCTGTAATCTCTGGCCATTGTGGATTACATGTAAATTTAATAAATAAATGTAGTTTCCAAATTTAGTTACAATAGCCATGGCATCATTGTATCTTTCTCGCATATTGCGAGGAGATCCTTGGAAAGAAGATGGTAAAATGATGGCTTTGCCAGTTGGCTGCTCTCTGGTTGTAACAACCTCAGCGACATAATCCATCAATCCACAATACTGTTCTACACGTAGTTTATCTTGTTGATATTTGATGAAGTTTAAATTATTTGCCTCAACTTGCAAATATGAATCAATGATCCATTGTTGCATCAGTATTCCTCCACATAAAATGGGAATGAATCTCGAATGGCAGTTTGAGCAACTTTAAATTCAAAGATGGAAATATCATTTCTGACACGTAGTTTTGAATTTGGATAACTGTCAAGTGTTAATTTGGGTTGCCAACCTGCATCCCCATGTGAAAAAAATATGGGATATGTCATTGGATCCAAATTCGTACTTAAGATACTTATATTAATGAAAGGTTGCTCATCATTTCTGGGATATATTCTAATATCTCTCTGAAATGATGGCTCTCCTTTGTCATTTTGAAAGACCATTGCAACCTAATTTGCTGTTGGCAAGTTATAACCGCGTTTATCAGTATGGCGATCTCTTTTAAGCACCATATTGACTTTTGGGATTGGCACTTGACGTATTTCTGCATTATTTTTTTATAAGCTTGAGAGTATGGGTTTTGGGCCATAATTTTATCAAGCTCTATAAAAACAATGGGTAAGCATTTTTTATTTTCTGGAAGCTGCATACGTTGTTCAACAGCTTCCATTGTATCTCGGACATATAGTTGATCACATTTTCTTTGCTCCCATTCCTCTGGATGTAAATGAGAAGTACAATGGTAAATTTGTCCTTGTACTTTAAAGCAGTAAGGGCCATGTCCTGGCACATTAGCAGCTAATGTTGCACCCATAGATGCAAAGGATATGGCACTATTATAGGATCTTATGTTTGTCTGGAAATTTTGGTAGTTAGGGAAAGTATGCTCAGTGATAATGCTTTGTAAATATGTTGGGAATTGTTGTCTTTGTGGAAGTCTTAACTTGCCTTTTTGACAGCAACTTACAAACTTGCCATCTCTGGGTCTTTACTGTTTGAAAAAGTAAGCCCCACAAAACTGACAGACAATATTCATTTTACCACAATTATGAACCTCTATTTAAGTAAAGGACATTGTGAGAAGATATATGAATGTGACTGTCTAAATCATCATTCAAATTCTTATCTGATTGTTCATGAACATTTTCTAAATGCTTTTGTTTTTTAGTTGCCTTCTTGGGGTTTGATGTTAGTTTGTCAGCTGGTAGTCTTTTGTTTGCGAATCTCCCGTTCTTTTTGTCGTCGAATTTCCTTCTTGTCAGGCGTCTGATGATCTGCCCATGTTTTTTGACATTTTCTAATTTGAAGTCTTTTCATTTCCTGTTTCTTGTCAGTATCTGCCATATTAATCTGTAAATAAAATTATTATATTAGTATTTTTTCTCCTTAGTTTATTTGTTTGAAATGCATTGTTTTTTCTGCTTTCCTTTTTTGTGTGCAGCACTGTTTGCATTATTAGGTTATGAGGTTGGAGTTAGCAACGTAGGGCCTTATTCAATTGCAATTTTGCCAATTGAATAAGGCTCTATATAAGCACCGAGCATATATTTTTTACAGAAGTTTTTAGCTAGAGAAGACCTTACTTTTGGATAGAAGTTCAGTAACTAAAATGTTCTGTAAAATAAATATACTATGTGCTTATATAAAGCTTTATTCAATTGTCCGAATTGCAGTTGAATGAGACCATTAGTTAGGTTGCAGTATATTTTGTGAAAGTGGCACATGAAAGATGATATTTCCTTCTATTTTGTATGTGTTTTATTGGAATTTTTGTGCGCTACTGTTGTCATTACGTATTTAGGGTATGGAATTGGGCTTAAACGTTTGCGCAGGAAAAAGAGTATATATCCTTAAATTTTGTATATGTTAAAATCATTGGGGTTTTGTATTTTGTGTATAACACTGTTGGCATTAGGGGTTAGGGTAGATTTTTTTTTGTTGTTGTTGCTATCCTGTTTTGCATGTGGCAATGTTGTTATTAGAGGTTCCCGGTTATGGGGTTACGCTTATAGTGTTAGTTAGGTTGCACTACGTTTCCACAGAGTCAGACAAAAAACAGGATAGGTCCTTCTATTTGATATGTGTAAATAGGAGTATTTTATTTTTTGTTTACCTTGTAATACGTACCTCTTTTCTTGAAATCTGTTGGTTGGAAATTCCTGTAGCGATGCAGAGAGACTTCAGGCAGTGTCTGTTGAGAATGAAAGAGAGAGTTGCGAATGTTGAAGTAAAATGTAAATAATTTTTTTGTACTAAGAGCATGTAAAACAGGATATATACTTTGATTTTGTATGTATTCAGCAAGGTTTAGGTTATGGGGTTAGGCTTAGAGAGTGGTGCATATTTACCAGGATTTATTCTTCCATGTTGTATGTGTTAACAATATTTGTTGTATTATCCTGTTTTGTGTATGCCACTGTTGTCATTAGACGTTTAGGTTATGGGTTAGGCTTAGAGGTTGGTGCAGATAAAACAGGATTCATTTTTCCATTTTATATGTGTTAAGAATCTTTGTTGTACTATCCTGTTTTGTGTACGCCACTGTTGACATAATATGTTAAGGTTCTGGTGTTCAGCTTATAGGTTAGGGCACAGCAAACCTGATTTTTAATAGCATTTTGTATGTGTTAACAATATTTGTTGTACTATCCTGTTTTGTGTACACCACTGTTGTCATTAGAGGTTTAGGTTCTGGGTTTCAACTTATAGGTTAGGGCACACAAAACATGATTTATTCTTCAATTTTGTATGTGTTAACAATATTTGTTGTACTATCCTGTTTTGTGTACACCACTGTTGTCATTAGAGGTTGAGGATATGGGTTAGGCTTAGAGGTTGGTGCAGGCAAAACAGGATTTATTCTTCCATTTTGTATGTGTTAAGAATCTTTGTACTATCCTGTTTTGTATACGCCACTGTTGACATGATATGTCTAGGTTCTGGTGTTCGGATTATAGGTTAGGGCACAGCAAACCTGATTAGTAATAGCATTTTGTATGTGTTGACAATATTTGTTGTACTATCCTGTATTATGTACACCACTGTTGTCATTAGAGGTTTAAGTTCTGGGTTTAGGCTTATAGGTTAGGATACACAAAACAGGATTTATTCTTCAATTTTGTTAGTGTTAACAATAGTTGTTGTACTATCCAGTTTTGTGTACGCCACTGTTGTCATTAAAAAGGTTTTGGTTATCGGTTAGGCTTAGAGGTTGGTGCAGACAAAACAGGATTCATTCTTCCATTTTGTATGTGTTAACAATCTTTGTTGTACTATCCTATTTTGTGTACGCCACTGTTGACATGATATGTTTAGGTTCTGGTATTAGGCTTATAGGTTACGGCACATCAAACCTGATAGGTGTTTTTTTTTTTTTTTACTTATTATACCATACCTTTGTTGAATAATTAGTTATGTATAAATGACAGAGGGTCCCCTGCTGTCAATCTTCCTGCGACAGTCTTCAGGCAGTGTCTGTTGAAAAAAAAAAGAGAAATGGGATTTTTTTTTTTTTACTAAGAGCATATTATTTTTGTGAAGCAAATGTATTTTTGTATATTACCTGTTCTTTCTTTGTCGTGTGTAAAATACTGAAGATTTGACAGTCCGTGTAAAACCATGACGCTGTTGAGGCAGAGTCTGTTAAAAATGACCAAAAAATGAAATGTTGAAATGCAGCATAAATATATATGTGTGTATATTTTTTTGCTAAAAGCATAAATTATGTTTTAAAATATATTTGAATAAAAACTATGTTCTTGTTGAAATTTGTCCTTTTTTTTTTTTATTGAGATTATTTTAGGGCACGTACACATATATCTGTGTTTGAAATGTTACTATACATGAATATGGTTGTTGTTGGCAATATTTTAAAGCATATATTTTTTATTTTTTATTATGCAGCTTACCTATTTGGTGTAATTTGCAGATTGTGAACTTCCAAAGTGATAATGAAGTTGCTTCAGAAGTAACGCCACCAGTGAAATGTCCAGTCACACTGTTCATCACCTGAGGAGAAATGTAGACATTTCTGGAAAGTGTGCAGTATTTATAGACTTTGAGCTGAAGTAGAAACCGTAAGAAGGCAATACGCATGCGCTATTAGCGTTCCAGCCGTCAATTTGCATTCCAGGCGCCATTTTGTGCAAAGTTGTTACTTGTTGCATGTAAAATGGTAGCAATTTTGTGTGTGGTAGGTCCCACATAATGTGTGTTACGTGCCGCATGAAGTGTTATTGAGTTTTCGTTAAGTTTTGCGAGTACATGTTGTTTTTTACGTCCTTAGCCTCGTTTTCGTTTTTTTCGTCACCCATTTTTTCTCTCGCTTAGGGGATTTTCGAGTGTCTAAACCTTTTAAATTGGGCTGAAATCGAGGTGTAACCTGACTTCCAGACGTCCTGGGTGTCCCCACTTGCTGTGGGCAAGGCTTTTATTTTATTTTTGTGTTTTTTTTATGTTTTCCGCTGTGCGCAGGTTTTTCTAAGTCCCGTGGCTCGTATTTTTTTGTGTAAGTCCATATTTAGTCATTGTGTGTTTTGTGTTTTGTTACAAAGTCCGGCTTCTGTGGGCGTTTGTAACCACTTGTGAGGCGCCGTAGAGCATCCAACTCTGCAAATGCGGCCCCTCACTTTGGAAGTGGCCGCATTGGCGGCCTGCAATGAGCTTTCGGCTCATTGCAGCCAACGTGGGAGCCTCCACCTCTGCAAATGCGGCCCCTCGCTTTGCAACGGTCTGCATTTGCGCTCCGAAAGTCGTACGGGGTTGAAGGGATGAGCGCCTATGGCCTTTCGATTTGCGAGGGACGCAGTTTCAGCGGGCTCGGTGACCGTGCCCGCAAGTGTTAGCAATGACCCATATTGCTGAGAACTATATATGTGATACAATGGTTCTTTGTCTACTTTATTATTTGTTCATATTTTGCATTTGTAGTAATGTTTTTATTTTTAATATAAAGGGATTTCCCAATAAATGAATGACGTAAATTTATTGGTAATGTTTTTTTATGTCAGCAAATTGTGCAATACTATGTTCTGCTTTTATTATATTCTCAATCATAAGCACCACTCCACTATATGTTTAAGAATCTCTTACAGGAAACAATTTCATCTCAAATTTGATAAAATGCTGCGGAAGCATACTGAACAAATAGAGTTTACGCCCCATGTTTCCCGAAAAGACCAAAAACTTTTTAAAATGTTTAGATGAAATTGCTTATTTATTTTAAAATTACTTTATAGTTGTATCAAATGCAACATATTCAATTTTATTTTGAGAATACTTTTTAACCTAAGATGTATCATGGTGCCAATAGTATAGTAAATCCCAGAGAATGAGGGAGAGGAGGGAGAGAGAGAGAATGAGTGTGAGAGGGAGAGAGAGAATGAGGGAGAGAGAGGGAGAAGTAGGGAGAGAGAGGGAGAAGGAGTGAGCGAGAGGAGGAAGGAGGGAAAGAGGAAGAAGGAAGAGAGATGTGAATGATTGAGAGATGGAGAGAATGAGGGAGAGAGAATGAGTGAGAGAGGGAGAGAGATAGAAGGATGGAGAGAATGAGTGAGTGAGAGAGGGAGGGAAGAAGAGAATAAGTGAGAGAGGGAGGGAGAAGGAGAGAGGAGAAAGGAAATAGATGGAAGAGAGAAAGAAGGTGGGAGAGTGAGAGAAGGGGAGAGAAAGGATGAAAGGTGACAGAGAAGGGAGGAAGAGAGTGGAGTGGTAGAGAGAGGAAGTAGGAACGGTGAGGAGAGATAGGGAGAGGAGGAGGAGAGATTAAGAGAAAGAAAATTGAGAAGGGTAAATACATACAGTACATACATATAGTTCCTTTTATATATACATGTATGTATCTATATATGTATATATATATATATGTATCTATATATGTATATATATATATATATATATATAATCTTCGCACAGTGGGGGGAGGGGGGGCAACAAACACAGGGAGAGCCCTGAGCGGCAAAAGCTCTAGCTACGCCACTGATTGCGTGATTTCATATAAGTAAGTAAAGCAGATATATTATACACTGCCTTTGGTTCTTTGGTCAGTTTTACACTTAAACTGGTTCTTAAATTGTAAGAGGTTGCAGACCCCGGCTTTAGCAGATGCTGATCGTGCATGTATATAGGGATATCTATTGATCAGACCAGCCAGCAAGTGATGCAATGTTTCTGACAGGACGTTGATGGGTGTATTTTTGCACACTTTTCTTCATGCATTTGATTACATTCTGTTTTAGTGTGGCAGCTAATTCTTAAAGGGACTCTTTTAATGTTTTAATTTTGTTTTAAATTAGGTTAACTAATTAACTTCTTCCTCCTCAATATAATTATGATAATTACTGCTTAAAGTAAGTGAACTGTACATTTATATCCTAAATATACTGAGTAGGATGAAATCGATTAGTTAACCGAACAAATCATTTACATAAAACTTGAAACGTTTGCCTAAAGAGTTTTTTTTAAATAAGCCAACTCTAGTATGGATGAAAATTGCATCATTCCCTCTTAGTCCTAGTTTTGTCAAGAGCCCCCATCCTAATCCTTATTGTTAAAATGTTTCCTGATTACTATATCCCCAGTGAAAAAATCTGTATAAAAGGAACGTATAAATCCCCTATTCCATGCTCAGATTGGTAACATCTGGTAACTATGGATGCACCACTTAGAATATAAGGTTAGAAAAAGTGAATTGCCAACTTGCCACCAAGCAAATGAAACTCAGGATAAACTTCATATTATTGTGTATTATTTACTAACAACATTAGCAACTGTGCAAGTGTCAAGTACGTATAAAATAAACAATATTTGTAGGTATGTAAGCCATTGACATAACTTTTTTGGGGGGAAAACTTATTTTTTTAAGACTGTGTTTGTGAGTTTAGGAATCCATTTTGTGTTATTTACATCAGTGGATGGTTAAGAAAATTGAATACAGTTGTATTGCCACCTTAACATGCCCTACACATCTCTCACCCTCCCATACCCAACGCATTAGATTGTAAGTTTGCAAGTTTTGAATCAGCGAAAGCTCCACACACACTGGATTCTAAACTCATAGATAGGGCTCCCCACTCTTTGCTATGTGTCAATTTCTGTTTTGCCTCATACTTAACCCTTGTTCAGCGCTACAGAATATGTTGGAGCATTACAAATAAAGATAATAATAATAATAGAGTTGACAATTGACATAACACCACTTTCTCCTTACTGGCAAATAAGCAGACTCCATGTTTCAGCAAATGCAACCATATCTCTTCAGAAATGTAAATGCCTTCTCACAAATAAAATGTCTACCAACGTATCATGGATTCACCCATGAATCAGTAGAGGCATCAACTATTTTTTCTAACAAAAAACTAGCTGTATGACTTTTTTTACTGATTAATTATGCTCTTAGTTAAACTCAACATTTTCAAACATATTTTTGTGTAGTGGTCTTTTAAACCTTACTGTACTTGGGTTCGGCTACAAAAACAGAAAGCTACAAAGCTGTTCTGACTGTGGGTGTGTGTATGTTAGCTTGTCTATAGGCAAACTATATAAAGCAGCAAAGTGTGTTCAGACCCTGCTGAGTTGTTGGCTTGTCCATTTCAAAGAATTCTTATGACCTTGTTCTTCTTGTAATTTTCTCTTCCCAGTTACCGACTTTTGGCTCTGTGCTTTTGGATTCTGTTTTGGACTGCTGCCTGTACTGACACTATGGACTGTTATAGTGATTCAGAACCTGTGCTATCTGCCCCTGATCTCAATTCTTCCACTAGCCCTCAAGTTCTGTGCTCAGAGAATCCAGACTACATTATCTTACCTAGGAAAAACAAATACAGCAAATATGTGCTACCCAAATTAAGCGCATTAAGCTCATGCATATTAAGGATGGCTGGGTGTCATGGTCCCAATATAATGCATTAAACAAGATAACCAAGATAAGAGGAAGATGAGTATTCCAAAGTAAAAATGTTAATAAAAAACTTAAAAAAAAATAAAAAAATAAAAATATATATATATATATATATATATATATATATATATATATAGATTGTAACAGAGCGCCCCCTTCTGGCAGGGTTTGCGTCCTGTTTTCTTTGCTCTTTTACTTATTTCTCCTGAACTGTAGTGGGCCGCTCTCTTCTTTGGAAAAGTCTCTTAGTGACACCCTCCTCCTCAGACTGCTAGGTAGAGACTGCAAACTTCACTGAGCAGCCTTTTTAACTGCTCATGAGCAGGGTCAGGTGTTGGCTTGATTAGGCTGAAGATTTTGGATTAACCCTTTCTATGTTAGTCCAGGGTATATGGCTCCGCTCCATCTGCGGCTTATATATCTTCCCTGATGTACTCTGTTGCAGGTTATCAGGGATTCCTGCTGCACTTCATTACACATCCTCCACATCAGCTCAACACCTGAGCTACCTAAGCCGAGAGGCAGTGGACCCTGGACAGCGCATCTGCATTGTAGTGTTTCTTCCCCGCCCGATGTTCCACCGTAAATCAGTACTATTGAAGGGAAAGAAACCATCTGGTTACCCTACTATTTCGCTCCCTGTTCTGGTGCATCTACCGCAACGGGCATGGTCCGTAACAAGTTTAAAAGTTCTCCCCAGGAGGTAATATTTCAAGGCCTCGGTAGCCCACTTTATGGCCAAACATTCACGCTCCACCACCGAATAACGCTGTTCCCTAGGCAACAGCTTCCTGCTGAGGTACAGCACAGGGTGTTCCTCCCCCTCTTTTTCCTGCGACAACACTGCTCCTAACCCAACTGCGGAGGCATCCGTCTGTAATATGAAGGGGCACCGGAAGTCGGGAGCCATTAGTATGGGCTCATGACATAAGGCCACTTTCAGGTCTTCAAACGCCCTTTCTGCTTCTGGGTTCCACTGTACCGTATCCGGGGCCCTCTGTCGGTTTAGGTCTGTTAAGGGAGCTGCGATGGAGGCGAATCCGGGTATGAATCTCCGATAATATCCGACTATTCCTAAAAACGCCCGTACCTGCCTCTTTCTTAACGGTCTTGGCCAACCCTGTATTGCGTCCACTTTGTTAAGTTGAGGTTTAATCAGTCCTCTACCGACCGTGTATCCAAGATATTTGACCTCTGTCAGCCCAAGTGAGGTGAGGCCCACTCTCCTCAGGGTCTCCAGGACCTTCTCCACTTTGCTCAGGTGGGAATCCCAACTTGGGGTATGTATCACTATGTCGTCCAAATAGGCCGTCGCATACTCAGAATGAGGCCTATGGAGTTTGTCCATAAGCCGCTGAAATGTGGCCGGGGCTCCGTGAAGACCAAAAGGCAAGACTTTATATTGGAACAGACCACCAGGGGTACAAAACGCTGTCTTCTCTCTTGCTGACCTTGTTAGGGGAACTTGCCAATATCCTTTAGTTAGGTCTAAGGTGGACATAAATCTTGCTGGTCCTAGCTCATCTACTCGGGGAATGGATAGGCATCAAATTGGGAGACTTTGTTCAACTTCTGGAAATCACTGCAGAAATGAATTGTTCCATCGGGTTTGGGGACCAGGACTATGGGACTACACCATTCACTGTTGGACTCTTCGATGATTCCTAAGTCGAGCATTTTCTTTACCTCTAATTTTACTTCCTCCCTCCGGGCCTCAGGAATACGATATGGTCTATTTCTGATAACCACCCCAGGTTTAGTGACAATGTCGTGGTATATTAAGTTTGTTCGACCAGGATATTCAGTGAATATGTCTGTAATGCGGAGAATCAGTTGTCTTACTTCCTCCTGCTGCTGTGGTGACAACTCTGTTGACACCTGTACCCTGGGGAGATCCACTTCCATTGGATTCTCCTGATATACTGTGGCTACTTCTGCTTCCTGTTCACACCAGGCCTTTAAAAGATTCACATGATAAATCTGTTCCGGCTTACGCTTTTCCGGCTGCTTAATTTTATAGTTAACGTCTCCTACAGCCTCTATTACCTCATAGGGTCCTTGCCATTTTACTAAAAGCTTGCTTTCGGCTGTCGGTACCAGGACCATTATCCTGTCGCCTGGACGTAATTTCCTAACTTGGGCATCTCGATTGTAGTAGGTCTGTTGGTGCCGTTGGGCCTGTTCCATATGTTCTTTGACTAGGGGGGTGATTTGTAAAATTCGGTTTCTCAGTGTTTGAACATACTCTATGATATTTTCACTTTGGTCCTGTTGGTCTTCCCATGTTTCACGAAGGGAATCCAGTATGCTCATGAGCAGGGTCAGGTGTTGGCTTGATTAGGCTGAAGATTTTGGATTAACCCTTTCTATGTCAGTCCAGGGTATATGGCTCTGCTCCATCTACGGCTTATATATCTTCCCTGATGTACTCTGTTGCAGGTTATCAGGGATTCCTGCTGCACTTCATTACAATATATATATATATATATATATATATATATATATATATATATATTTATTTATATATATATATATATATATATATTCTCTTATAATGTCTAGAATTTTTTAATAATTTATTAGTATACAATCTTCAATACTGCATAGCAAAAATACCTTTTTGAAGCTAAAGAAGCCTGCTGACGATGTCCTTTTTTAACATTACAATAACATTATTTTTAGGAAACTGAATTATTCCCTAGTCTTTTACTTTCATCTGTGTCAATTCTGCATAAGAAATAACTTGCTTTTATGTTTCTATGGCATGTTACTTTATTTCTCCATCACTGCCTAAAGCCCATGTCCCCCTCCACTGTGCATAAGGAAATTTGATAATGTATGAGCTGAGTGGAGGAGTAGGGTGTAAATAGCATATATACATTGAATTCATCATAAAGTTTAGTCCTTTGGAGATAAAAACTATGTAAAAAAATGTACAGACTTACACTAAAAAAATACAAGCCACAGGACTTAGAAAAAAAAACATTACAAACTCGCAAAAATACGACCTTAACGGCCGAAAAGTGTGCACCTGAAAACATTAAAAAAACAATAAATACACACAAAAATGACATAAAAAGCTTACCCACAGCAAGGGGGGCGGGGCACCCAGGACCTCTGCAATTGAAATTATTCCACAGTTTAAGTCCAAATTTCTGAGTTTAGACACACGAAAATCCCCTAAGCAAGAGAAAAAATGCCCGCCAGAAAAAACGAAAACGAGGCTACAGGACCCTAAAGCCGCAAAACACCACCAACCACATACAGCTTTTCCAAAAAGCCGTACAAGGTACAAGATACACTTTTAGCAAGGACGCTAAATCATCCACACCCACGTACCACATACACATTCGCCTCCATTTTACACTAACTTACAGAATGCGGAAGTACCCAGCTACACTAACGGTTTCCCCTCGCACGCAGCCTATTTACACTACACACTGCACACATTGCTGACACTTGCACCTCAGTTCCACAACAGTGCAAATCTACATTGTCTGCTGCAGGAACATCAAAACAGATTGTTAGCTCTTCAGCACAATACTTCCTGCATATATTACTTACAAATAGGTAAAGTATATTAATTTATTAATTTATTAATTATTTCATTACCATACAAAACTACATATACACAAAAAAAAATGAAAAACTATTGCAATAAACACAAAAGCCATTCACCGCGCGCCTCTCAATGAGCGCCAACGCTGCTCAAAGCACACAAACTACACCAGGGTACAGCCTTGCAAAAAACGCGAAAAGGAGATCAGCGCCAACCTTAAAATGACAGCAAAAGCGCCTCTCATAAAAAAGTACAACAACCAAGAGACTTGCAATGAGCACCGAAGGCACTCCGCGCGAGACTCGCAATGAGCGCCGAAGAATCTCAGACCACCAAAAATAATGATGGTAGTGACTGACTGATCTATTTAGTCTCATTCTGCCTGATTATCTCTCTCTGCCCACCTATGTAAAGTTAATTATATATATATATATATATAGATATATATATATATATATTTTTATATATATATATATATATATATATATATATATATATATATATATATATATATATATATATATATAAAAGATTTGAACAGACCACTGCACTGACATCTGAATGTGAAGCACGAGAGAATTTTTATGCAGACCTGGCACGAAAATGAAAATTTTAGTGCAGCATAACTAAGAAATCAATGTCAATTCAGAGTTTCAAAAAAATCCCACATTAATGTTTGTTTAATATATCTGCAAGTCTGCAGTTTTCTCTCTGCCTACAGTATATCACAAATCATGCAAATGTAAAAGTGCTAATTGGGACATTTTGACATGGATATTGAATACTTAACGAATGGAAACTGCTGTTCTAAATATATTATAGGCAAACAGACTTTCTCTTGAATTGATTATTCACCTACAGTAGATGTCTATACTATATTCATATAGCAGATAATTAGTTGGAATTTTAGTACAAAATAGAAAGAACTATATTTTCTGAAAGCTAATAAATTATACATTAGGTGGGAAAACAGAACTTCGAATGGGTTTATCTTTAGATAAGGAGGTTTTGCAAAGCTAATCCATGTACCAATGTTCTTTCAAGGAATTTTCTCCTGGCAACTAGGACTTGTTCATTCTTTTCATAGTGGTAGAAGCATGAACATTAACCTTTCCTATATTGACAGAGGCCTGATGATCCCTTGATTTATCTTTATGCAATCTATTGAAATTATTTAAAACTATGGGCCTCACTCAATTGCAAGGCTGCAACTCACGGTGTAAAGGCTGTATGTCTGCAGGATTGCTGTGGGCTTCAACTTTGCTATAATTACAGAGCTATTCAAATGGACAATGCAGCAAGTCACGGGTCGAAGCCTCAATCCCGTAAACCCTTCCCACGCCCCCAAGCTGTTAGTGGGCTGGAATAAAAGCGATCCTAAATTAAAATCCAATCCCCTAATTACAGAGTGCGATGCAGGCCTCTCAGCCAATAGAAAGCAGGCTAGTCGAAGATGATTGACAGAGAGAGATTATAAAGCTGCGTTCCACATGCCCATGCGTTGAATGTGCTGTAGATTCTTCCGAAGTAGCACGCAGGTTCCGGGGTTGGGGGTTTGAGCAGATAGAGAGAAGTTGGGCCTGGGCCTAGGAAGGAGGTAGTGGCCACAGTAACAGCAGTGGGAACAGCGGAAAGAGATGTGAGGTCTGTGAAGCTTTGACGACATCAGGGCCAAGGTGAGGAGGATGATGACCAAGGAGGACATTCAAGCTGCAGCTTCAAATGGTGGACACAACAACAGTAATTAACCAATAGAGAGTCCATGTATAGGTGTGTCCACTGCAGCATATGCAGTTACAGACCGCAGGTGGAATCAAGATAAGGTTAGGAGCCAAGAACAATCAAGATCAAGAACCAAATAATAGATAAACATCTAGCAAATGATAGCTACTCATAGTTGCAATTAAGAGAATCATCCAGGTCCAAGGCTAGATGTCAGATATTTAGGAATGAACACAAAACAATGTATTATACATCATACGTAACACGTATATCTTTCTTTTCTCTTTTTCAGCATCCAGGAGGTCTGGGTCCAGTGGTGAGCCAGAGGCGGGGGCGTCGGCTCCATTGGAGCAGGATGTTGGTGAACGAGCACCCACCCAGCAGGAACCGGCGCGAGGGAGGGGGAAAGAAGAAGGAGCCGAGAGCCCAGGTTTGGAGGAGGAGGATGTCATCTGGGCAGTGGGGTCACCAGCAGGACTGTCTCCTGCACCAGCGAACATTTGACCCCTCTGTCCCCCTCCTCTAGAGACTCAGCCTGTCACCAGGGCCCTCCTACTGGAGGGACGAGCAGGGCTTAACCCCACCTCCTCCTTCTTTCAGGAGTGCCACCACCACCACCAGGCACACCACCAACAGCACAATCATGGAGCGAGGCTCCAGCAGGGCCACAGCCCCTCCCCACTAGGCCACCACCCCCACCAGAGGTGATGCGCAGCCTGGCCTGGAGCAATAGGGAGGAGGCACCATCTGATGACTGAATCTTATTTTGCCGGGCTGTTCAGGAAGTGGCGGACAAGAGCGCATTACAACAACTGACCATAGTCGGCCTGCACCCCGCTTTGGTCCCCAGCCCTGCTTCCTACCCAGTGAAGGCCTCTTCCGCGCAACCGCAGCCCGGCCACTGACCTCCTCCTCCCAAGCCTCCATCACCACCACTGTATGTGTCACCACCACCACCAAGGAGACGAAGGCCACCTACTGGGAATTGGGGCGCTGATGCTAGGTGGAGGAGGATGTGCGCGCTGCACATATGTTTTGTGCCTTCTCAACAGCACTCTTCAGTGACAATCTATTGGTCCAAATGTTGATGTAATCTAGCCTGGCTACAGAGTATAGGATCATGGCCTATGTGATTATGATATTTTGTATGCAGATGGCTACCTCCCATCACATGGTCCATGATCCCCTTCTCTGTGGACACGTAGGATTCTGTTTAACATTTCACCAATTGATGGTCACTGAGGAATGCTGTTGAGAAGAGATGTTGCAGTCCCTATATTTAAGTCCTAATTTTGCAGGATATTGTTTTCTTTTTTGTTTTAGGCACAATTCAGGTCCATGAAGGCACATTCTGCATACCCCCTCCCTTAACATGTAGCTCCCACACTATTAAAACTGTCATATATCCAGATATATAACCAACCAAAAAAAATAGATCATGTACAATAAATTATAACACACTCCCACACAGCACAGGGGTAGACACAGAAAGGTTGCAAGCGAATTACACCCATATTTGACGTTTTTCGTCACTTGAAAATCACCTAAGCAAGGAAAAAACGGCGGACGGAAAACGTAAAATTTTAGAAACAGCATGAAAATGAGACTCAGCAACGCCAGGCTCGCAAAAATTATAAAATAGACAATGCTGAAGACAGTAACACTTACACAACAACGCCAGGCACCCGGGACTTTGAAAATACAACCAAGGCAGTCAACGCACGTCACATAAACATTCAACACACACACAGAAGAGAAAGTCACAGGGAAGGGACTGGGGGGTAGATGCCACAAACAGACACATGGGCGCTCATTGCGAGGCATGGGATGAGCGCCTTGGTGCTCATTGCGGGGCTCCCGACGTTTGCGTTGTTGCTCGCGCACTTGCTTCCCTCACAAAGCGAGGGACGCCTGCGACGCGAGCCGTTGACACATGCACGACTTAGGCTGCAATGAGGACCAAAGGTGCTCATTGCACTGCGAGCCTTGAGAAGTAAGGCGAGCATTTGAAGCAGACGGGACTTAGGCTGCAATGAGCGATGTTTGGCGCTCATTGCACTGAGAGCCTCGCAAAGGGAGGCGAGCAGTCGAAGAATGCAATACTTAGTCTGCAATGAGCGCCAAAGGCACTGCAAGCCTCACAAAATGAGGCGAGTAGTGGAAGCACACAGGACTTAGGATGCAATGAGTGCCGAAGCGAGGCGATCAGTTGAAGCACACGGGACTTAAGCTGCAAATGATAATGGTATACAGCTTGGCACATGGCCACCAGCAATGGCGTGGGACTTTCCAGGATGGGCGTAGCAGAGATTATCCCTGATGGAGGTGAGTTGACTGTTGCTCCACGTGCCTGTGCACAGCCTCCATGTGTGTTTGCAGCCCTCCATGATGGGTTAGAGTAGATTAGTGTTGTGTATGTACCCCTGGTGCCCTTCTGGATCGCTACCTTGTGGTGGTGAAGGGGCTTGTGTACCTCAATGAAGCTGTGAGCTATACCATGTAGGGCCACTGTAGGTGGGCAGGTCATAGCAGGGAGGTCAGACAAATCACAGTCCACTGGAGAAGAAACTGTCAACCCACTCCAAGCAAACCTTGTGGATAAGCAAAAAAAGATACTTAAGTAAGTGTGCTGCAGTCCATAGGGTCACAGAGAGTCAGACAAAATTGAGGGTCTAAACAACCAAATATAAAATGTGCCCCTGGTACTTGATATATGCCATGTGGAGGTGTAATTTGGCCACTATTCATTTTCCCAATGTAGGTCTGATGAGTGAGATGTGTATAAGATGATCTTTGTATTTTTAGGGTCCACATTAGAGCCTCTGTGAGAAAGAATATGGCAGCCATTGCCATGCAATTGTGCTGCAATTTAATGAGGTAGTGTCTATTTCATTGCTTTCAGCATCTTGCAGCATTACTTTTCATATTGGCATATGCATGACCAACATATGAAACATAAAAAATTCCTTTTCAGGGCTATTTTTTAATTGGGAATAGTTGTGCAAGTAATTCTAATGCCTTCTATTGCTTTCACCATATTTTAAAATCAGTTGGTCAGTTTTAATAGTCCTATTTGGAACCAGTACGATTTTGGCCGACATTTGCTGTTTGCAGGCTTAAATGCATTTTCTTGCTTGGGGAATTGTAGCAATTGAATAGCGATTTGCGATTTTAGCGATTGTAACTTTTGCGGACTTGAAAGATCAAAGGCTTAGCTGGACTGTAAGTTCTGTAACCCATGGACCATTTGCGGCTCGCAAAAAGACACCTATTGAATAGCAAATTAGTTTACAGGCTCCCGTAAGCTACAATTTCTCAAGTGATTGAGGCCCTATATGTATTAAATATTAATTTCACTTGTAATACTTTTGGATACTTGTAATTGTTAAAAATGTTGTAAATAATGGTACAATTAATACACTTTGTGAAAATATTGTAGTGTTGCATTTTACTTTGGGATAGTGTAGCTAATTTTTTTATCACTATTACTAATATGTTGAATTATAAGTGTAGATTACATTTTTTAACACTAATGGAGACTTTTAGTAACACTTTTTCTTATTTTTCTTATTTTTATTTTGCTTCCTTATTTAGAGCCATGAGTGGTGTAAGAGACACCAACAGAATAAGTGTATTATTTGACCTAGGCATGATGTGTTTCTGCAAACCTGAATGCTTAAAGGGCCATTTATATCACTATAATTGCTCTTGATGGTGTGAAACAGCACAAGATTCTATGTTTTTTTTTACTTACACTAATAAGAGCTACAAATCTAAGGTCTTAAGTCTGTTTACAGACACACACCTGATTGACCTATGCTTAACAACATCTGCCAACACTTAGCGGTGAAGGCTTCGTGAGCACAAAGATTTATAGTTTCTCCCTGAACTCCAGGAATATAGCAGGAGATGTTAACCCCCAACTCTACTCTTTAGCTGATTCCAGCATCCCTTTATCTGCACAGTTGAATTTATGAAGGGTTAACACTCTCCCTGCACAGAGCTGTTGCTGTAAGTATGTCTGGGGGCACTCCCAGTGACACACGTAAACAGATACTTCATTATGATTTATTTCCATGAAAAAGGCACCTATTTAATGCAAAAAGTATTTCAAAATGATTTTAGGAGAACTTTACAGTGGTGTGATCCAAGTTGTGCTGAATAAACTGGCCCTTTAAGATCAAATTGACAAAAATGATTTTTTTTTTATATACAAGCAGTAAGGATGTACTTTATTTTCACATACAGCTCTCATGTGCTGTGTTATCTTATTTTTACTCTCTTGTAACGTACATACACATAACATTTGAGAGTTTATTGTATTCTAGCTCTCTTCAAATAAATATAATGGTAATAATATACTAACAGGCACTAGGTGAAGATCAAATATGTCTTAATATGCAATTACTTATTTATTACATATTACTGTATGTGTATTTGTGAAGCAGCAGATCTCCAGCTGTATGTTTTCACTGAAAGAGACTATTTGGTAATATTTTGGTTTTATATATATACTAGGAAATTGCCTGTCAAAAATGACAGGAATAACATTTTAAGGCTGGCAATGCTATTAGCCACCTTGTGTTTCCTTTCCCCCCTCCTCTCCCTCCCTTTTGTCTCCTTTTCCCCCTCCTCTACCTCCCTTGTGTTTTTTCTACCCCTCTCCCTCTCCTGTACCTCCTTTCTCCCCTCTCCCTTTCCCTCCCCTGTGTCACCTTTCTACCCATCTCCCTCCCGTGTCTCCTTTCCCCCCTCTCTCCCTCTCAAGTTCCTCATTTCCCCCTCCCCCTCTTGTGACTCTGTTACCCCTCATCTCCCTTCCTTGTCTCTCCAGTCTCCCTCCTCTCCCTTCCTTGTTTCTCCATTTCCCCTCCTCTCCCTCCCTTGTCTCTTTTCCCCCTCCTCTTCCTCCCTTGTCTCCTTTCCCTTCCTCTCCCTCTCCTGTGTCTCCTACCTGGATGCAACCCTGCTAGCAGCGCGCACTCACCGTATTCTCCTCTTCGGCTCCCCTCCTTTGGACGGGACTACTTTCTGGATCAAGCCTTCAGCGCTCATTGCGAGCCTCTCCTGTTGTGTACTTTTGGTCCTCTGAGAGAGATATATATTTCTATGTATATGTAGTTAAGTAATAATGAATGATTTCTTATATATATGCAGCGAGCAATAGGCTGAAGAGCTAACAATCTGTTTGTATTTTGCGTCTGCATAGAATATACATTTTGAGTGTTAGTGCCCTGCTTATAAAGTGTAATGAATTTTTTGAACTGTGCATTATAAATAGGCTGCGTGCGTGAGGTAAAGCCGTTTGTTTATTGTGTAAAGCGGCATTGTATAGTCGTAATGTTATTAATGTGGTACGCGTCTCGTGAGGATTTTGCGGCTTTTGTAATAGTGTATTTTGTAGTTCGTAGTGTGATGTGTAAAGTGCTACGCGTTTTGCAGTGTTTCGTGGTCCAGGGGCGTGTAGCCTCGTTTTCCTTGCTTAGGTGATTTTCAGGTTTTTTGCTTCTCGTCGTTCTGCCGCTAATCTCATACATTTTTGTGTCTCGTATCTTTTCTTTTCTTAGTCCCGCGTCTCATTTTTTTTTTTTCTAAGTCCTGCGTCTTGTATTTTAACGGCTCGCCTCGCTAAGCGATGCTCGCAGCAATGAGCACCTTCGGCGCTCATCGGCTAAGTCGTACGCACCTCGCAAAGCGTGACAACGTCTTGCAGTTTGACAACTATTATATGTGATAAAACAATATTCTGATAATTATTATTATGACTAGCGACTTGCCCGTTAAAAATTACGGAAATAAAATTTGAAGGCTGTCAATGCTATTTGTCACACAATGCAAGGCTATCCCCCGTCTAACTTGCGGCGCTCATTGCAAAGCTTTCCCACTGTCTACTTTACGGGCCTCGCGATGAGCTCCTTCGGCGCTTCACCGCTCATTGCAGGCCTCGACCATCCCGCCACTTTCATGCCTTGCAATGAGCATTTTCGGCACTCATCGAGAGCCACTCCCCACTCTCTAACCCCTGTGTATGTTTCCCCTTTCTCCCTTCCATGTGTCCCCCCCTCTCCCTGCCCTTTTTTCTTATTTCTCTCCTCTGAGTGTCGGTTCCCCCTCTCACCCCTGTGTCTCTTTCCACCATCTCTCCGCTTTCCCTCCCCTATGTCTTTCTGCTCTCTGTCCCTGTTTTAGTCTTACGTGGCCCGCGCTGAGTGCCATTGATTGTTATTTTAAAAGTCTTGCATGCTTTGTGAGGATTAAGTGTTACGTGCTTCAGCCTCGTTTTGAGCCTTTTTACAAACAGTTACATTTTTCGTTCACCATTTTTTAGTTCTCCAAAAAACGGGAATTAGGACTCAAATTAGCTTTCAACCTCACTCACAGGCTCCCTGGGTGTCCCCCTGAGCTGTGTGTGAAGTTTTTAATTTATTTTTTACATTATTTTCCTTTTTTTTAGTGGTCTTTTGAATTACGTGCTTGAGAAAATTTTGCCCATTAAATTCATAATTGTTTCCAAAGTGTTGCATGATCAGCGCCAAAGTGCTACGTCCTTCGTCGCTGATCGCGTTCATCACTATGGGCACCTTCAATTTATTTCTATCCTCCATCGGTGGAGCGTCCTCGGGCAAATAACATGTATGACAGGACAGAAGACGCTTAGAGGGACCCTGAAAGGGCACTATTGCGAGGCCTGCAATGAGCGCCTTAGCAAATCGTTGTGAGCCTCATCGCGAGCCTGACAATGAGCACATTTGGCGCTCATTGCGCATGCGCAAGCCCGTAATTTTTAACATAGCGCTACCGACAATCTCGCAGTACAACAACTATTATATGTTACAGTGATTTTTCCTGTGTTTTAGAGCTTCTAACAATCTTCTAACAATATTCGACAAATACTTGCAATCTAACAGCATGACGCTGGTAGTATGAATACCCTCTTCTGTGGGAGTGTCCTTAGTTCACAAAATGCAGTTCTGCATGGCATAGGTGTGCAAGATGGCAGCCTGCATGAGAGAATATGTAGAGAAAGGGTGTGATTCCAGAAACAAAAACTGTTATTCTGCAGGTCTTCCATGTCTGGGCTTCAAATTCATATATTTAAACAAAACAAATTTTAAACAAAAAATGTAGATACTCTACCTATTAGGTTTTCACTTCCCATATCCATAATATAACAAATAAAGGAACATCTATGTGAGCTGGATTAATACATTTCTGTACTCTATAGGCAAAAAGCAGCCTATGTGTATGTAGCACATCTCATAAAACATTTTATTTTTAATTAATGTCTTAAAATCCTTCTAATGATTATGTTGACACCTTCAGGCTGTGTCTAAACAGGCATCTGATACACCCCAATCAGCATGCAGCATCTGGTGAGCAATATTAACCCACTATTTACCTGCTCTTGCTTGTTCAGCCAACCTCCTTGCAGCTTCCTGTCACATGTCAGTGATACACTACATTCCCAGCTGCTTTACTACATATCCCATGCTGCTTTGCACCACAGACAGGCAACCAGAGTTAATTCAACTGTTTCAGCTAACCTAATTGGCCAAAACAAATCCTTCCAAAACAAAATGGATACCATGCTGCCTGTGATTGGTCAAACTGAATATGACTGTTATGCTAATTTTAGAAGAGATTGCAAATGCAAGAAATTCAGCTGACTTCATGGTGTATAAATGTATATTTTGGTATTTTTTCATGCAAACATTTTTGTTTCACAAACAACGGATTCTCCTCCATAAGATGCATTCATAACCCACCAAACTTAGATAGACGTAAATAGAAGTCGAAAATAATTAGAGAGTGTAATACCGTTCTTATTTTTTATTCGTTGTTGTTAAGTTTTTAAAATGTATATATACGATAAAATGTATTTTAAACATCATATTTCCTTGAAGTGATATATATACAAGGTGCAATAATTACGATAGAGTGTCTTTTCTTTTTTCTTCTTACTTAAATTTCATATGAAAATTACTTTTGGGAGGTTCAAATTAATCAAATAAACCTGGTTACAACATTTTATTGAAATCAAAATGTGTGCATAATGAATCCCTTTAAATATGTGTAAAGTAGGGAATTTAGTAAAAAAAAAATAGAATTCAACTACACCTAAAAAATATTCCTACTTTTATATAAAAAAATAACCTCTACTTCTGTTGCTTAAGATTGGGATGAAACTGTTTTCAGAGATAGATATCATTGATGTATAAGCAGAAAATATCAGCTGTTATTGTTTTTATATTTAAATAAACAGTTTACTCCAGTTTACTTTTTTTAGTGCACATACTTCCATTATACATGGATTAATTAATTTCTGCAAACATTAAAGTACATGGTCACTGGTTCATTTTTTTTTTTTTATATATTTGTACTATTTATTGTATTGTGTATTTATTTAATGTGACTACTGTGGTATGATGATATTCAGCTGAAGATAACAGAATGTAGATCTTTCAAAATTCCTATAAAATTAAGGGTACTACTGATAACCACATACTTAAAAGGATATAGAAATGTTGTTGTTTTTTTTTAAATCTTTGTTGCACCTGAAAGACGGTAATGGAAATGTCACGATATGTTTCTGTTTTAATTGATGCTCTCAGAGCAGAATAAACCAATTGAAATGTTTAGATGATCTGGGGGTCTTGACCCAGTCAGCCAGTGAACACTAATATAGATGTATAAGTTATCTACATATTTAAACCTACATATTTAGATAGAGACAATCAAGTTGTTTTTAGGTTATTCGTAAAGATCAGGAACAACTGGCTATACATTGTGTTAACAAGTTGTTTGTAAAGTGAATCGATTCTGGGAAATTGTCATAGTTGCTGCATTTATATGTAAATGAGAGGCTTACATATATTAATTAGTTGCTTGTATGTGCTAAGTAGGATTACAGTCTGTCTTATCTCTATTTTTTGCATTTACTTATATTAGAACCCCTTCTAGATCACTACCTTGTTGAGGTGAAGGGGCTTTTGTATTTCAATGAAGCCGTAAGCTAAACCATGTAGGGTCACCCGAGATGGGAAGGTCATAGCAGAGAGATTAGATAAATCGCAGTCCACTGGATAAGGAATTTGCAACTAACTCCAATATCTTTGCCAATATAACCTTAGGGATAAGCATATGCACTTGAGGGAGCCCAGAGGGGCAGTGGCTGACAGATGTGCTTGGTGTATTGCGGTGCATAAGATCACAGAGAGTTGGACACAACAGAATGATTGAACAATGACTACAAAACTAGTATTATGTTGTAAACATAAATAAGTCATTAGCTAGTACAGTTTGATATATGGCCTTAGCAGTAATTGATCTAGTTGATTAATTATCAGCTGCAAGTACATTTTAGCATATTCTGCTTTCATGTGGAACCGCCAGAGCTTATATTTTTTGCTTTAAAGGGACACTTAGTTCAACAATACAGTAAATAGCTTCTAAAAGCATGTTGAAATATTTTTTCAATATTTGAAACATGAGAAATAAAATAAACTCCTTGTTTTGAATCTTATGTCATTGACTGCCCACTGACAACCCCGCAGTGACAGCTCAGCGTAGAGAACAAAATAAAAACAAAAATTGACCCTTAATCCATCTATGCAGAGAATGGGATGCTGGAATCACCTAAACAGGTCAATTGTGGGTTAACTGGTCAGTGCATTCCTGAGTTAAGGGGAAAAACTGCCATCAGTCATTGTCTTCACCGCACGCCCGGCTATCTGTTATTTGTCATGAAACAGACAGTAGGCAGGATACACTTTGTATGTAAACAGACTTAAAACTTTAGATTTTTTATGTTATTAGTCTAATTTAAAAAAAATAACATATAATTGTGTGCTCTTTGAAATCATGAAGAGCACAGAGTAAATGGCTCTTTAAAGAGGGTAGTCAGATGTTTTCCTAGCATAAGTAGTTACCTAGGGGAAAATCTTTATTCAGTTTTATTTAAAGGCTGCAACAGTGTTTTGTCATTTAACAGTCGATTCACTCTCTCAGGGTTCAGACCAGCAAACAATCTCTTAATGTCCACAATGGAAGTAACCAGACAATTTGATTATTACTACTGTTATGCTCATTATTTACACAGCTCTCCTAATTTAGTTATTGCTAAATTCTTTAGATGGCAACTATTCGATATTTACGACATGTTCCTACTATTCAATGGATGGTCTCAACTAAAATATGTTTACTTTCTAAAAACATTTCATTCATCGTCACTGTTTTTTCTTCGAAAGAGCATATTATAAATAAAGCACTAAAGTGAGAAACATTTTTTGCATGCGAAATGAGTACTGCAAAGGTTAAATAAATTGACTTTTAATCCATCCTGCAAGAATGTCAGGTAGTGCATAGTGAGTTATGGATCTCTATATAGAAATCAGTTACTTCCTTTATATGTATAAATAAATATAAATATATAAATCTCTGGTACAACCTCATTTGCAATATGGAGTACTATTTTGAGCACCTCTTCAAAAAAAGAATATTGTAGACCTAAACAAAAGGTCAGAGAAGGGCAACACAATTAATACGGGGAATGAAAGGATTAAACTGTGAAGACAGACTGACCAAATTAGATTTATTTTATCTATATAAAAATGTGCCTAAATAGTGATAAGATCATCTTATCCAGGGTCAGATAAGGTTTTGTCAGGGGAACTTTTTGTTTTTTACCAAGAGACTTAAAAAATTGACAAGAAGTCACCTTTTCAGTAAGAAGAAAAATATTTTACGTTAAAGAAAGAAAAGAGCGCAGCGCAGTAATGGTAGTGGAACTCACTACCAAAGATGGTTGTGACAGCAGACTCAATGGATAATTTTAAGAAGTGGTTGCATGACTTTTTTTTATTAAAAAGAGCATAGAAGCTTAGGCCATTTAACCAGAATAGGTAGGGTATTGATCCAGGGTACAATCCAATCGCTAGTTTGTGGAATTAGGAAGGAGTTGTATCCCCTCATTAGACAACTGGAAGTGTATCAGAGGTTTTTTTGTTTATCTTTCTCTGAATCATTCCACAACTTACTTAATATGAAGATCTGAGGAGATCTAAAAAGGTTGAACTTGATGGACTAAAAGTCTTTTTTACAACCATAATTACCATTTAACTATGTAAGAATTTCCCGGAGGGACATCCTGACAGCAACATTGATAAGCTTTTCTAGCGTATAAACAAACTCTTATCTTTTAAATGATAGACACTGTACATTTTATCTTTTAGTGTTTCAATAAACTCTATTTGAAACATATTTACCCAAAAGTTTAATGCCCACTATATTGCTCATTCAATAAGAGATTTAATCATCAAAATCTAAATTTCAAGAAAACAAAGTCAACGTAGTTTTCAAAATGTATACTGTACCTGTAGAGTTTCAAGGTCTAGCAGAGCTGCTTTTCTCCACCCCCTATTTGATGTTAAGGGGGGCTGAACCTAGGAAGTTGTGCTAAAAAAAGTTCATACTTAAAAGCATATTTAAGTTTCAATGCAACTGTCTCTATTGGTTAGTACAGGGTGCCTATGTAAGCTCCTCTGAGGGTGTGGAAATATTTTTTAATAAAATAAACCTGTATGTGTATAGAATAACTAAATATAATGTGTGTTTCTGATATAACCAGCATGTGGTTATATAATTAAATAATTGATTAATAATTAATTAACAACTAATGAATTAACAGTTAATCCGCATATTGCAGATCAGAGGAGATCTTAAAAGGTTGAACTTGATGGACTGAAAGTCTTTTTTCAACCTTAAATACTATGGCCCTCATTCAATTGCAATTTGAACAATTGAATAGGGCCCTAAATAACCACATTGCATATATTTTTTAAAGAAGTTTTTTGTTAGCAAGCATCTATTCAAAAGAAAGGTTTTCGATAACTAAAAAATGCTTTAAAAAATATATGTTATGTGCTTATTTGGGGTCCAATTCAATTGGGCAAATTGTAATTGAATGAGGCCCTATGTAACTATGTGTTAGATTAGAAAAAGGTAAAAACAGAGAAAAACTTAAATATGAAGATTATTGATTTTTTTTAAAATACTAATTATATCTAAACTGTAAACTTTTCTTTGTAATTTGCAGATTGTACCTACTCTACTTTCTTTTACATTTGTAAATATAGAAATATAGCTATAGAAAATGCTGATGTTTTATAAAGAATACTAATAATTCTAATAATGCTAAATTGTTATTAACTAAAGAAAAATGCTTCAATTTCATAATATAGTAAGTGACTTATTTGTACCTATCTTGGCAAGATATGGATATTTTAAAGACATCACACTTGAAATGGTACATGATATATAAATTAAAAAAAAATACTGAAAAACTATACCATGCGCTACAAAACTATGCCGAAAGTACAAAAACTACTGAAAACATGATCATCGTGGTATATCTGCAATATATAACATGACTATAGGTAATTCAAATTTAGTTGCAAATGTAAACTTTTCATGGGCAATATGATTTTATTTTTGCTTAACGGAAATCCACCACTATATGCATATGTCTATAATTGTCTTGTGATGTGGTAATAGTTATGGCTTATGATTATACTATTGATTTTGTACATGTATATACAATATGAAGTAGAATAGTTTTACACTTCTTTATACAATAAGACATAAGGAAATGATACAAATTATATTTCTGCACTCACAATTCAATGTACTCTCTTACTAAAGCTTGTTTTCTTAGTAAAACTTATGGGGAAAAAAAGTCTAAACATCTCTACAAGTTAATAGGAATACTTCTTCAGTTGCTCCTTGTATCCTCAAAAGTGAGAAATGCAAGTGTCTTCAAGGGGTGGGCAGTGTCTTGCAAGAGTCCAGCGTTTTGTTATTCAAATGCAAAAATATGAAGTTATTTTTTATATTTATGAAATTGTTTTAATAAAAGGATTCATTTACTAGGAACTGTTCTTTTTTCTCCTTTGAACAATGTGTGAAGGAAGAAATAGAGAAGAGTTCTTATTCCATGACTGAACCACTTTGGATGTAGTTACATGTGAGTACAATTTCTGCTACATAAAGACGTCAAGTATACATCAGGTTTGCACTATATATAAAATATATTTTATTTAAAAAAAAAATACTCCTATTAACTTATTCTTCTAACACTCTTTGGCTTTTTTATATGCAAATACTTCCATACTCTGGGATTTGACAGCGGTTACCAGATGTCATCTGTGGGATTGTCCATCATGGAGAAGCGTAGGATTTATGAGGCAGTAGACAGAAACTACATTCTACTTCGATAACACCTGTATCCTATTAGATATACATAAATTAATTGTGTGTATGTGACATTATGGCTTTTATAAAAAAAATAATACTTCATGGTTTTCTATTTAAATACCTATAGGCTATTAGCGCTGTGGCTAAATATACACTTGTCATATGCTTAGCTGAAGTGAGCTCATATTTTTATTTTTTGTCTATATAGGTATCATCTGTCCTCTAGGTAGTTAATTAAAGTGGATCTGTCACATATGTAAAGCTGGGGTTGTGATGGTACAGAATGCTGAGCCGTGGCTTGGTAAGCTAATTATTTGATTCTGTAGTGTCCATAAATGATATAATCCTGTGTTATAACCCAATGGAGGCAATTATTTTCTGTCATACACTAATGAAGCACGGTTTCACAACATAGCATACTGTGCCATGCTGAGATAAGAGTAGTGGCGGAGCTACTGCTGGTGCAGCATGTGAAAAGCATCGGGCCCACAACAAAGTAGGGTCCCTCTGCTACTGGCAACCAAGGAGTAATCTTAATTTATTAGATGAGGATGGGAGATAATTACTTTATAGAAAGGCAATCTGATCACCATAAGGGTGATCTAAGCAAACAACATATATTTTTGACTTTTTGTATTCGCCCCTACGGGGTGGATAGAGAAGTTGCAAGGGGGGTTTCAAGTTATATTGCACTGGAGCCCTCCGTTCACTAGCTCTACCTTTGGATAAGTGTATATATAAATGATGATCTAATTTAGGCATTAATCACATTAGATCCATTAAAACAGTAAATAAAAATAAAAAACTAAAGCGAGAAGTTTATCCTACACTTCATATTAACAAACAACTAACAAACGGATTAGAGGGAGCTTTATAATATTAGGATTTGCAGATCTGCAGAAAGGCAGACAGTAAAAGGTAAGCCACTCAATGGTTAATGACATGATAAGAAAGTTTTTTGTCTCTTTTCAATAGCAACACTAGCAGGTAACCAAGTTCTCAAAGTAATTTATTAAGTAATGAATGTCCATAGATGTTAATGGTTTACAAATGCTTTGAGCTCTGTATAAATAGAATTGACTATGGGGGATTGTTAATACATTTTAGAGGCTTTCAACTTCACATTGGGTCCAATACATGTTATTTGCTATGAAAATACAGATACAGTCCACAAGGCACTGGATGTGCTTTAATGGGATCAATTTGATGTGAATCTTCCTATATATAAAAAATCTATTAACTTGCCGATTATAAATGACTGTATCAAATGTTATGTTCAATTGTCTGTGCTGTCTCTCTTTGTGTGCCTCCTGTCTCTCTGTGTGCCATCTCCCTCTCTCTGTAAGCTCTCACTCTCTCTGTGAGCCCTGTCTCTCGCTGCTCTGTTTCTCTATCTCTATGAGCTATCTGTCTCTCTATGCTCTGTCTTTCTTCTATGTGAGCCCTCTGTCTCTCTGTACTGGCTCTCTGTGTGCCCTCTATTTATGTGTGAGCTCTCTCTGTGTCCTCTGTCTCTCTCTCTCTCTTTGCTTTTTTCCTCTATCTCTCTGCCCTCTGTCTGCAATCGGTGTGCTCTCTGTCTCTCTCCCTCCACTCTCCCTCCTTCTCTCTCTCTCGCTCTTTCCCCTCCCTCCCTCTCTCCCTATGGTACATTGTTGAAATGTAGATTTCCAGTTTAAAGCTTGTTAAAGAAAATTACTTTAGAACTCGAGAACCATACCAACATTCTACCACCAAAAGTATTAGTGAGAAAAAACATATATACACACACACATACATATATATATATATATATATATATATATATATATATATATATATATATATATATATATATATATATATATATATATATATATATATATATATATATATATATATATATATATACATATATATATATATATATATATATATATATATATATACACCCATATATATACTGGTGCAAAAACATATGTTTTTTCACACAGGATATACAAAGTTATCTAAATAAATGTTATCTACAGCACTGATTTATTATTCTTAGATTTTTTTTTAAATGTTAACCTTAAAAGAATTTACATTTTCCAGAATATTTAAATATTTTATTTTATAGCCATATGCTCTACTATCTATACTCTCGTTTTTTTCCTTCAAATCTTCCAAAAACATTAGTGGTTTTCTTACAAAAAGAAAATAAGAAATACAATTAAGAAGAACATTTAAAAAGTTAAATCTCAGATTAGGATATTAAATATGTACTTATAATAGTTATATTACAAAATTAGTTTTATTAAAGGCATATTTAAGTTTCATGGATTATGAATGCATTTGGTAGAGGAGAAGTAGTAGTCTATGCAAACATTTTTTGCATGAAAAAATACAAAAATAAACATAATTATACTTACCCTAAAGTTTGCTAAATCTCTTTAGTTTCCAAGCAGCTGATTTTCAGAATTAACACCCTTAAAAATTCCTGCTAAAATTAACATCCCATTCAGTTTGTTTTGGCCAAACACAGGCAGCTAATACATTCTATCAATCAGTGATGGCAGTTTTTGCTAGAAGGAATTATGGGATGTGTAGTCCTCTGCACAAGAAATCAAGGAGGAGTCAGTCATTGCTTTGTAGATCTCTGCATTGTGCTGCTGTTGGCTTGAAGTTAGTAAAGGGTTCAAAATATGTGCCCAAATGCAGTGTTTCTATTGGGAGCTACATTGAGCCTGTGTAAGCAGCTCTGGAGGTGTAGAAAACAAGTTTTATTCTTAAATAAAATAAATAGAATGACTCAATGTAATGTGTGTTTCTGATATAAGCAGCATGTGTTAGATTAGAGAAAGGGAAAAACAGGGAAACTTAGATATACCTTCTACAAACATTTTGAAACTGCTACCGAGAAGGAAAATCAGTTTAATTATACAATCTTTATTTTTTCCACAACTGTAATTTCACACTTGAATATTTCTATACAAACTTTAATTCCCACATTTTGTTCCAAAAAATCCATTAAGTATATACATACATCTCAACCACAGCTTTTTTATAATATTGGATTAAAAAGAACAGAAAACTTACATTGTTCTTTTAAGCAATTTGTGGATCATATTTTAAACAAAACAGAGTATTTTAGTAATAAAGTGTAAAACCTCAAAGGCAAAAAAAATTGTAAATTTATTAGCTAACTATATCAACGGTCTCTTCCTGCACTAATGTGTTTTCATTACCTCCGGACTTTGAATGGTTAAAATTAATAGAACCATATAATTTTGCGGAGTCTTTTGCTGCCAAAGCTTTCCTCCTGTACAATTCACCTTTCCACAATGAAATCATTAACAAAACTGACAAAACCACACCACCGAGAGTTAAAAGACAAAGTCCCGCAATAACACACCTATCCAAATGTGCGCCTATTCTAGCGTTTTCTTTTTCAATCTTTTCCATTTCTCTCGCCGAGGTCAAGTTCGGATCGGATTTGGCATCCCTAGGGACCAGATATGATATTATTACAAGTAAAATCCCAGTAATCAGAAACGTAACTGCACTGATGAAGCCATAATCAACAGACTTTCCAGAGGCTTCCGACATGGCTTCATCATCTGACATTATGGAGGCTTCATGTATCCCTTCTGGTTGAATTTCTCTCTCTGAGTTGTGATGTAGGTGGCCATGGCAGTTATTGTTGGAAGGTGCATGGGTCACAAGCTCTATATTGACATTCTCATCAATATATGTAAATGAAGTCTCAAGTTCTTCCATGCAACAAACATTCTTTCTTTCTTTGGAGTAATCATCCTGAAAGCTTTTTAGATCTGGACCTTCAAAAGATGGCGCTAATGGTATGGATTCATATTGATCTGGTGAACCTGCAGAAGCCAGGTATTGATTTTCATAACATACAGTCTTTGAATCTTTGTCATCATTCTTGTACGTGTTAAAACCCCAGTCCACATTATTGCATTCATCAAGTGTCTGTGTCCTACCCGAGACATGTAAGAGCTCCATGCATGCAGTAGGATTATACTACATTTCAGTGCCGCTGTCAGAGCATTCTCTTCAAAGAGGTGCTGAAAAAAGGATAGTACATGTTAATTATTATTATAGCTGTACATACATATTTAAAATCTAAAAAAAAATGATAATCAAAGACTTTTATGTGTAATTCATTTTCTATTGAATTATTACCATTTTTACCAAAAACCAAGAAAGTATTCATTGTAAAACCAAATTTAAAAATGCCCATTTACTGCAGAAATGGAAAGTACACCAATGAATAAATATAAATTGCAAATTGGTTTTATTAACTCGTTTACTGACAAAGGAGCCAGCAACTGCAGAGTAATGCATTATGGGCTACTCTGCTAGTGAAACGGATCAAGATTTTGAGTAGCTGTTTTAAGTATACAGGTATATATTTGTTTGTATGTGTACTTTTTTATTTCTATAAAACAGAAACCACCTGAAGTGGTGCTCCATAATTTACTAAACAATTAAATCATTAAACTATATTTAATATAAGAAAGCAATTGGAACTGTGAATAGCATAATAAAAACATGATAACCCAATTCAACTCATCTGTTAATTTATACATTAATCAAAAAGACAACAACTATTTATTACTTTCTTTACAAATATATAAAGTAAATAATAATGAATAGTATATAAACCATACATTTATTTACAACCAGTGCAATATATCTATCCAAGTATATATTTTGAAATAAAGGGCCAGTTACCTCACCATAAGTGCTCTTCGTGGTGTGAAAGAGCACAACATTTTATGTTTAAATTATCTATTGTTTTTCTTTAATTACCCTTATAATAGTTAAAAAACATTTTAGGTCAGTTTACAATTCCATGATGAATGACATCTGCCAACAATGGGCATTGTAGTTCTGGTGCAGAGAATGAGTTATATGTTTCTCTTGGCATTCAGGAATCCTATAACCCAGTGGTTAACGCACAAATAACTTATTTCAAAGATAATTTTTCCTCAAATTGTAATTGTTGATCTTTTAACATATATATGTAACTATTTCTGGAGCTGAAGTTTTATTTATTATGAGTATTTCTACTGTGCTGCTATATTTAGGCACTCTGCATATTGTCGAAATCGGTTTTCTATCGGAGGATTAAATGCCCTGTGGAAAAATGTTAAATAAACAAATATGTGTAGTGGGAGGGAAAAATATATTATACATATCAGTAAAATGCCTCTCAGTCTCAATTCTCTTTGAAATTCATTGAGTGACTGGGCAATTCCCTCAAGTATAAATATGAGATCTAGAGTCCAAATATTTTACCAAGAAATGTGGTAGTTATAAAGTCTGTCCAGATCTAGAAACATTCTATGGGAAATGTTCTGATTTATTTTCAATATAGTATAGTCCCTACTACAATATGCTGATAATGGAAGAACTTGTATCATATGTTCATTAAGCAATAATATAAATTAGATGCCATTTTTGTACCCATAGCACTTGTGTTAGGTTTATGTCGGTGTAAATACAAGATACTGATGCCCCCTTTTATTTCAAGAGTGGTGAAGTTGTGACTGTGAGTGTACGGGCAGGCTTCAGGAGAATGTTAATATAATTAAATATTTGATCATGTTAATGGCCATATTTTTGTAGAATTTGGGGTTGGCCCTATATGACCTTAAAACATCTTTTATATATCTCAATTGTGTTCACATTTGAATGTCTAAAGTAAGTAAAACCTATAGAGCCTAGTTTGCCAAATTTTTTGTTCAATTCACTTTTAATATCTACTGTAACTGGGGCCTTTGCGGTGTCCTTTTAATTATGACTACAAAACCTAAAGGCACAAAATACTTTTTGACCAGTGCTGGAATTGTTATTCGTAGGACAATAGGGGAAGTGGGGTCAACAAAACAGCTAATACCGGTGGATCACGACTGACCAAATGTACCAATTTATCTAAATAGGTGTGTTTTGAAGGGAATTGTGAAAATATGATGAGGGCTAAGTCAAAGGGTGTGTAGTAATGAATTATATATATACACAGGACAGTTCTGTGGAAGTTTTATTGGCAAATATTGAAAGTAGCAATAAGAAAATATAAAAATATAACATAAAAATATAATATAAAATATTCATATGTTATGGTAGGTGTAGAGGGATGACCTTAAAGGGCCACTAATGTCATCCAAACTGGTATTACATACAGATAAAGTAGTAAAAGTCAAGTAAAAATGCACTTACATTTTTTTTAATTATACCTTTTTCACTCATATATTTTGTTGGTTCTGTCCTTCAGTGTGCTGCATTAGTAATGAGTTGGCGTGTGTAACAGCTGTAGCCAATAGGCTTTGCACCATTGCATTTGCATTGGAGTCTATGGAGTTGGCTGTGAGTAACAGCACTGTCAGTTAGACACTCACAATCTATTCAAAACAGTGGTAATGTAACTGCTGAATGTTGTTGTAGGCTTCATTCCCCAGAGACTGCTTTGAGTTGGCATAGAGCTACCTCAGTTAAAGGCTCCAAGCATGCTCAGTAGTGATGTCACTGCTGGAGGTTGCCCTAGCACAGTATTCCCTAGAGATTGATTGGAGGATGCATAATACTTCTCATGCACTACCTCAAAACATGCTCCTCCTTACATACCAACAGACTTATCCTGTTGGCAGGGAGACGGGGGGAGTCTCAGCAGGCCATGGCAGGTTTAGCTGGGCCCCCCAAAGCAGGGCCCCGGTTCCTTTCCCCTGGCGGTAGCTCCGCCTCTGTCTTTTACAATAAAGTGAATGAGAACTTAGAAGGATAGTTAGATGGGTAGAGTAGAAGGCCAAGGATTAATACACAGAAAAAGATGGAAATAAACAAATAAGTTTGATGTGAGCAAGGAGAGAGTTGTATTATGTATACTAATTAAATATAGCTGAGAGAAGGTGAATCACAAGCAGTGTAAAGGCCTATGAAATCAACAACGATATGTGTAATATTTCAATCTGTCAGAGAAAATGTTTAAAAGAGATGGAGGAGAGGACAGTAATCAATTTATACACAATTTGCTAAGTAGTCTGGAAATAAAATGAAGAAGAGAAATATGACTGTAGTGAGATGGTTGCAAAGAGCAGAAGTAATAATCAGAGTGTTTCTTTACGATGTGTGTTAGTGAATGCTTGCTTTCATGAGAATTTAAATATGTTGAAATGCAGTCAAATTCAAATTAACTAACTTCCTGAGATGTTCAAAATTATCTGTATTATGCAAATTATTAGCTCCTGGATACTAATTAGCAACAAATTAACTTTTAATTAATTTTCTTGTGGAGACAAACACAATGTGCCCCAATGCTATAGTAAGTTCATTTATCCCCCCACACCCTTATCAAGCAAATGATCAGCCAGAACTATTATACGCATATAAGCATAAAGGGATTTCCCAAACATTACTGAACATCTCTGAACCATTTACTGCAGACAAAAAACTGCTAATACAATATATAGTTTTTTTTATGTTCTTTAAAATAAAGCCAACTTGTATCCCTTTAACGCATCAGCGGGGAGAAAAATGAAACATCCTGGAGCAGAATGCACCTAGAATAAGGATAAAGCACTACTTCCCCAAATCAGATTTATTTACCAACCTAACCACTATCATCACATATAATAGTTGTGGTAATTTCGAGTTGTCGTCACGCAATGTTAAAATGTACGGGCTTACGCATGCACAATGAGTGCCAAAGGTGCTTATCACGCGGCCCGAAAGTTACAGATTTGACAGGGGCTGCAATGAGCAACAAAAGCGCTCATTGCGGGGCTCGTATGGGACTGGCTTGACGGGGCTATAATGAGCGCCAAAGGCTTAGTTACAGGCTTTAAAAAAAATGTCTGGGTTAATGACCGCCATTTTTTTTCAAGCTCGTAACTTGAAAGCCATTCGCTTACAACCTCACACACAGCACAGAGGGAGAGGGAGGGAGCCTGTAAGTGAGGTTGCAAGCTAATTTGTTATTTAATTGGCAAACAAAAATGGTGTCCGTAAGGCCGTAATTTCTTTTAAGCCCGGAAATCGGAAACCCATATAGGGCTTGGGGAAAATTATCAATTTCCCAAGCCTGCAAATGGTTTCGCACCCATAATGAAAACAGGAGCAAAGAGAAGGGAGGGGGAGAGAAAGACACAGGGGAGGGAGAGGGGGGAGAGGGTGAAAAGAGACACAGGGGTGAGAGAGGGGAGAAAGAGACACAGGGGAGGGAGAGGGGGGAAAGAGACACAGGGGAGGGAGAGGGGGGAAAGAGACACAGGGGTGAGAGAGTGCGGAGAGGCTTGCAATGAGTGCCAACGGCGCTCATTGCAGGGTTCGTGATGAGCACCACAGGCGCTCATAGCAAGGCCCAAAAGTTGCGGGTTGGCTGATTCCTGCAATGAGCGACCCATAAAGTAGAGGGGGGGGGGGGAGGCTCGCAATGAGCGCCAAATTAAAAGGAAGTGCACTTAGATACATCTGCAGATATCATTGGCAGACAAGTATAAGTCATACTACATATTATTGCTCACTGGCTGACAGGGACAAGCCTCCAGATGGGTTAAACGTTTGAATCTTCCCTTAACTCTCATCCAACCACTCCTACTCCTGCCTCTACTGATCAATAGAAAGACACACACCCTACAAGCTATCATGACAGGAAAAAAAAAGAATCATCTATAAACAAGAAAATTCTGACATGTACATCTTCTCAAAAAATACATACCGTTTAATACTCGAGGATAAAGCTGAAATAGCCCCCCTCGGCTCATACTCGAGTCACCTTGTGTCTCTCTCCCTCCCCTGTGTCTCTTCCCCCCGCCCTCTCCCTCCCGTGTCTCTTTCCCCCTCTCCCTCGTGTCTCTTTCCCTCCCTCTCCCTTATCATCCTCCTCATCCTCCTTCCTCAACCCCCCTCCTCATCCTCAACCCCCCTCCTCATCCTCAACCCCCCTCCTCATCCTCAACCCCCCTCATTCCCCCCTCCTCACTTTAACCCTCTCTAATTATTTCCCCCTCTCCCCTCTCTTACCTTTCATCAGCTGCTCCTCCGCGCATCCTCCCGCAGTGTCGGGACCCGGCCAATGCTAATGACATGACGTCACATGGGCGTCACGTCATTAGCATTGGCCGTGTCCCAACACAGCCGGAAGACACGTGGAGGAGCAGCTGATGGAAGGTAAGAGAGGGGAAAGGGAGAGGGGGAGGTAATTAGAGAAGGGAGGATGAGGAGGGGGGTTGAGGAGGGAGGATGAGGAGGAAGGATGAGGAGGGGGGTTGAGGAGGGAGGATGAGGTGGGGGGTTGAGGAGGGAAGATGAGGAGGAAGGATGAGGAGGATGATAAGGGAGGGGTAGGGAAAGGGACACGAGGGAGAGGGGGAAGAGACACAGGGGAGGGGGGGCAGAAGAGACACAGGAGAGGGAGAGGGGGAAGAGACACAGGGGAGGGATAGTAGCGGAAGAGACACAGGGGAGGGATAGGAGGGGAAGAGACACAGGGGAGAGAGAGGAAAGCACAAGAAAGGGGTACAGAGGAAACCCAAGAGAGGGACACAGAGGGCACAAGAGGGACACAGGGGGCAGCACATTTCCCACCCTCGGATTATACTCGAGTCACTATGTTTTCGCAATATTTTGTGGTAAAATAGGTGCCTCGGCTTATACTCGGGTTGGCTTATACTCGAGTATATACGGTAACTGTTTTTTTGTGTGTTTTTTTGGTACATAAGCCATAAGCATGAAGTATTTGCTAGAGTGGAGTTTAAAGAGACAGGGAGACGGCATTTCCCCCGTTGATCTTTATCCTGGAGCCTGTCCTATCTTTTTGTAAGCTGTAGTAGGAACCAGAGCACATATCCCCAGGCTTTGTACTAAATAGGCAGCAGCAGGAAGGTCAGCTGCAGACTTTACCACAGTTAAAAAAGGAAAAGCTGCAGCAAAAATATTGTGGAAAATCTGATTAGTAGCACACTAGTATCCATAAATATAAAAGATGTTTGATTATTTGTATCAGTAACAAAATATAATTAGCAAACTATACATTTTTTCAGTGAAAATGTTTTATATCTCAGGAATTATGTAGACTAGAAAGAATTGGTTAATACAGTTGACATTTATTTATATTGCAATCTCAAAATAACCAGTCACCACAAATATCTTTGTTTAGCTCTCAGATAAGCCGCAAAATCTATTTTGCAGACACAATCAATTTATTTTTATAACAGTCGCTCCACCCACCCAATAAAAAAAGTCAGCTAGAAACATCCCACTCAGCTTTTAGAAGTCACCTTGCTTATACACCATTGAGTCGGTAAAAGTAGGAGAAGCTAACAGTCTTATTAAATTGCGATTCGGCCAATTGAATAGGCCTCTAAATAAGCACATAGCATATTTTTTTACAGAAGTTTTTAGTTAGTGAACTTCTATCCAAAAGGAAGGTCTTCACTAACTAAAAAAGTCTGTAAAAAAATATGCTATGTGCTTAAATAGAGCCGAATTGCAATTTAATAAGGCTGTTCGTGTTCTTTTACTTCTCTTCCATTTTCTAATAATTATTTTCGACATAATTTCTAACATATTGCATTTATATGTATAAGAATAAAGAGTATAGCAGAAATCAAAGGATCAGTAGATTATAACAAAAACCTTATAATCAAAATGTACCAATCTGAAAAATATATAAAACAATAGTTAGGAATACAGTAAAGGGAGCAATTACAAAAAACCATCTACATTGAATACAATAAGATAGTGGTTCTCCACAGCTGATCCTAGGACTGGTGCCTGTCCCTCAGACCTTATCTGCTGGTCCTCAGGAATGAGAACAGCCTAACACTTTTACTATAAGTCACATCTACAGAAAGATCATAGAGGAACTTGCATGCAGTTATACTATAATCTATTCAAATAATTGCAAAGCTAGATGAAAATTTAGGAAGTCACATTAAAATATCACTCAATTAAACATGTCCTGGACATCAGCAGGTCCCCATGAGCATTGGAAGGTCAATAGCCGCTCCAAAGACAAAAAGATTAAGAACCACTGCTCTAATTCCTCTGTGTGACTTTCCTACTGATTATTTCATTTTCACCTTATCTGGTTGTTCCTCGCTGCTGAGTATGTGTTTCCACGGCTTGAGTCAGTATATCAGACTTATAATCACTGCAGATGCGCAGTGTCTCACGCTCTATTTTTATCACATATAAAACATCACTCTCTATCACCACCTCTTCACTGACACAGAGCAATATATCTCTTTTAAAGTCCTTCTGTGAACACTCTTGTCAGTTCCATTTCCCGCAAAGATGTATTTTATCAACTCCTGGCTCTCTCTCAAACCCAGAAAATTCATACAATATGTCTACTACATAAAGCCAACAGTTCACGTGCACATTTGGGCACACAGCTGGTAATGATTTGATTGAATAATGCAGCAAGAACACTCATTTCTGAACAAAATGAAAATATATATATGTAGATGTACGCGCAAAAATGTGGTATTTATGCATGGTTTGTGTAACACAGTATATCGTTGGCAACAGTCTGACCTAGAGGGATAAAACATTTAATAAACAAACACTGAGATAGATTGTATGTTTGCAAGCCTCTCACATGTTACGGGGATTTTGTAACCTGCTTGGAGCCAGATGTTATCATTTGCATTAATTTACTTAACATTTGGTAAGTGATGACTGTGTTCTGCCTGTGCACTAATGGTATAATGAAGACTTTCTGAGGAACAATCTTAAGGAAGATCTTAAATATCTCTTCTTCTTCTTAATTTTTGATAGAGGTGACAAAACAGGTTATCGGGGCTGGAGAGCAATATTTAGAGATTGAGAAGCCATATGCAGAAAATCAGCTTGACTGATTAAAATAGTTTCTTCCTTGCCTGAGCTTTAGGGAGAAATTAATGGGAAGATATGAATGCCCAGCCCCCGTCAGAACTTACCTATATTTCACCAATTATACATACTTTTAGAAGTTGACCAATCCAGGAGATGCCAACAGTTACAGAGTTCTGAACGGGCTTCATCTAAATATCTTGCTGGCCATTTTCCATTATCGACCTATCTTCCCTATTTGTGTGCCAAGGCCGAAGTATACTTTGGCCTCTAAATACATATTATAAACCATAAAAAAAGCATCATCAGCTTCAGAACCTCAGAAGACATGGTCAACAGAACAGAAGGTCATTATTATGGCCATTAGGGTTGAACAAATTATGTCTCAGAAAGCCTTATCTTGTTCATCTTCAATGTCAGTCTTAGAAAATGCCCTACAAGAAGTGAGGTTACAGGCAATAATTCTGGTACTTTGGGTCACCTAATGCTAGTTATTGCACATAGAAGAGGTAACGCTTTAGTGAAGCTATCAATCAGGTCTTCTAGAAACCCACCAATTGGATATCTGGACCCAAGACAAATAGGAGTCACTGACCTGAGAGCATAAACCAAGAAATCCATACAAACAGAAATTACATAGCCTAACAGATTTTTTGTTAATTTCAACCATAGGAGAAAGCCATGGAGCAGATCCAGTGTACCCATGACCCATGTTGTGGTAAAATGGCTTGTGTAGCTAAATGAATCTGTGAGCAATACCATGTAGGGTCACCCAAGATGGGCAGGTCATAGCAGAGAGGTTAAACAAATCGCAGTCCATTGGAGAAGGAAATGGTTACCTACTCCAGTATCTTTGCCAGGAAAACCATATCTATAAGCACAACCAGAAACACAGATAAATGTGCCTGGCATATTGCGTCCATATGGTCACCAAGAGTCAGGCGCAAATGAAGGACTGAACAACAACAACAACATGCATAAAGAAGGACCTGTTGAATATGGAAGATGTTATAAGGCCCTGAAAGGATCATGGTACGTATGATAGAAGACAGTAATCAAGGTAGTAAAGCTCCAGCCATGGCTCTGGTGCTATGTCATATTAAAGGATCATTGTAGTGGTCCTTCTTTCATAGCTTTAAAATAGCAAAGATCAGTATAAACAACATTTCAGTTTATTGAAATACACTGAAAAATGCTTCTTTTGCATCCATTATTGGAGTTCTTCTGATTTTGTCTGACTCTGAGCACAGACTGCAGGAAATAGTGTAACAATTATATAAGAAGCAACAATTTCCAGTGTAAGTTGTCCTCACAAAATGTCAAAACTAAAAATTAAAAACATTGTTTGTACTGATCAATACTACATAAATGTTGGATCCTTATTGAGATTTGCTTTGAAACATAGTGGTAGAGTCTGCTGTCACGAAGGTAGGCCAAATAATGAATGGCATGGATGGGCAGTTGTGAAGTGGGAGGAGGTGAGGTGATGGGGACAAAATGGACGGATTGTGACAAATGGATTACTGGGAGGGAAACCCCTCTTAGGTTGCCTGAGACACATTTTAAAAGTAAATGAGGATAAAAGAATATTCTGCTTTAAAAGAATATATTTATGCTATTTACATGCTGCCTATAATTATGTGCTGATAAGATAACAAAAATATATTTTAGCTACCCCTTAATGTTCACAAAATTATGGCAAAATGTCCTTTTAATATTATTACACACCTAACATGAAAGAATTATTTCTTTCTATATTGCCTTTTGAATAACTCAATTCGATAATGTTTTTGGCAAGCAAGAAAAATAGGAATTTGCAATATTATGATGAATGCAATAACAGTATATACTCGAGTATAAGCCGACCCGAGTATAAGCCGAGGCACCCAATTTACCACAAAATACTGGGTAAAATGAGTGACTCGAGTATAAGCCGAGGGTGGGAAATGTGCTGCTCCCTGTGTCCCTCTGTGTCCCCCTCTCTCTCAATGTCTTTTCTACCCTCTCCCTTCCCTGTGTCTCTTCCAACCTCTCCATTCCCTGTGTCTCTTCCCCCTCCCTTATCACCCTCCTCAACCCCACTCCTCAACCTCCCTCCTCATCCTCAACCTCCCTCCTCAACCTCAACCTCCCTCCTTATCCTTAACCCCCTCCTTAACCCCTTCCTCAACCCCCCCATCCTCAAGCCCCCATCCTCATCCTGCCTCCTCAACCCCCCCCCATCCTCATCCTCAACCCCCTCCTCAACCTCAACCCTCCTCAACCTCAACCCCCCATCCTCATCCTCTCTCCTCAACCCCCCTCCTCAACCCCTCTTCCTCCTCATCCTCCCTCCTCATCCTCAACCTCCCTCCTCATCCTCCCTCCTCATCCTCAACCTCCCTCCTCAACACCCATCCTCAACCTTCCTCCTCAACCCCCCCATCCTCATCCTCAACCCCCATCCTCAACCTCCCTCCTCAACCTTAACCCCCCTCAACCCCCCTCCTCAACCTCAACCCCCCTCAACCCCAACCCACCTCCTCAACCACCCCCCTCAACCCTAAACCCCCCTAAATACCTCTCCCCTCACTTACCTGCTTGTGCTCCAGCCTCCGCTCCTTGACCCTTGTGATGCCGGGTCAACCTCCCTCCTCAACCCCCCATCCTCAACCCCCCCATCCTCATCCTCAACCCCCATCCTCAACCTCCCTCCTCAACCTCAACCCCCCTCAACCTCAACCCCCCCTCAAACCCAACCCACCTCTTCAACCTCCCCCCTCAATCCTCCTCAACCCCAACACCCCTCCTCAACCTAAACCCCCCTCAATACCTCTCCCCTCACTTATCTGGAGGTATTTAGGTGGGTTTAGGTGGAGGAGGGGGGTTGAGGGGGGTTTAGGTTGAGGAGGGGAGAGGGAAAGAGATACGGGGGGGTAGAGAGACACACGGAGGGGGTTAGAGACACACGGAGGGGGTTAGAGACACACGGAGGGGGTTAGAGACACACGGAGGGGGTTAGAGACACACGGGGGGGGTTAGAGACACACGGGAGGGGGTTAGAGAGACACACGGGAGGGGGTTAGAGAGACACACGGGAGGGGGTTAGAGAGACACACGGGAGGGTTAGAGAGACACACAAGGGGTAGAGAGACACACGGGGGGTTAGAGAGACAGGGGGGGTAGAGGGACAGGGGGGGGGGGGGAAGAGTGACTCGAGTATAAGCCGAGGGGGCCCTATTTTGCCTTAAAAAAGGGCTGAAAAACTCAGCTTATACTCGAGTATATACGGTAGTCTTTACAAGGTAATACATTAAAGGCTGTATTATTCTTTTGAAGGGTAAAAAAAAGTACCTATATTAAAGTGTAGTTCTTCAACAGAGTATATTTAATATATAAAACCAAATTGCTTCTTTATATTTACTATTTTAGAGATTTATTTTAAAATTTCAACTCCAGAAAAGGCAAGACATTCTATAATAACATTGTCACAGCATTTTTATCTTTTGTGCTCCCTGGCCATGAAAGTGTTAATATGAATCACTTACTTTGTTCCAATTATGCCTATTATTTTGTGTGTGCTGGTTAACACTTGTGAAACGTGTGATTGTGTCTCATTAACTTATAACACTATGATTACAATTCAAGGCAAAACTACGCTAGCAGAGTGCATTTTGACAACACTTTGAAAAATGCACATAATAGATATATAAATACAGTCAAAAACTGACAGATTGGAAATGTGATCTGAATCTCATACATAGAGTAAATTTGTATGATATGCACTCACTCACTGCAATGTGAGAACACAATGCCATACAAAAGACAAACAATCCCACGTACATTACAGAAAAGTTATATCACATATATAGTTGTGAGCATGCGGGTTGTTGCTAAGCAAAGCGAGGGCCGCAGTTGCTGGCAAGGAGCGCCAAAGGTGCTCCTTGCGCTGGTGGAGATGAGCGCCGTAGGCGCTCATCCCTACAACCCCCTACAACTTTTGTACCGCAAATGCGGACCCTCGTGAAGGGTCCGCATTTGCGGAGGTGGAAGCTCCCACGTCGGCTGAAATGAGCCGCAGGCTCATTGCAGGCCTCAAATGCGGACCCTCAAGAAGCGAGGGGCCGCATTTGCAGAGGTGGAGGCTCTACGGCGCCTCACACGTGGTTACAAACACCCACAAACGGCACTTTACCAAAATAAATCTAACACGCAATCACTATATACAGACTTACACAACAAAATACGAACCGCGAGACTTAGAAAAAAAACAATTACGACCTTGCAAAAATACGACCTTAACGGCGAAACCTGAAAACATTAAAAACACAATAAATAAGCACAAAAAAATACATAAAAAGCTTACCCACAGCAAGGAGGGGCACCCAGGACCTCTGCAAGTGAAGTTACACCTTAATTTAAGTCCAAATTCCCGAGTTTAGACATACGAAAATCCCGAGTGAAAAAATGGCTGCAGAAAAAAAACGAAAACAAGGCTACAGGACCCTAAACACGCAAAACACCACCAAGCACATACTGATTTTCAAAAAAGCCATACGAGGTACAAGATACACTCTTAACAAGGACGCTACATCATACACAGCCGCGTGCCACATACACATTAGCCGCCATTTGACAACACTAACTTACACAGCTACCCTAACGGCTTTCCCTCGCGCACGCAGCCTATTTACACTACACACATTGCTGACACTTACACCTCAGCTCCATAACAGTGCAAACCTACATTATATGCTGCAGGAACATCAAACAGATTGTCAGCTCTTCAGCACAATGCTTCCTGCATATATTACTTCTAAATAGGTAAAGTATATTCATTTATTAATGTATTACTTATTTCATTAGCATAGCAAAAACAAATCAACACAAAAACAAAAAAACTCACAATAAACACAAAACCCATTCACTGCGCGACTCACAGCTAACGCCAACGCTGCTCATAGCACACAAAGCTTTGCAATAAGCGCCAAAAGAAGATCAACGCCGACAAAACAAAAACAGCAAAAGCGCCTATCAGAAAAGAAAAATACAACAGCCTTGCAGAAGGCGCTCAGTGCGAGGCTCGCAATGAGCACCGAAGGATCTTGGACCACCAACAAAATTAATGTCTCGACCAAACAGCATTACGGGCAAGTCGCTAGTTTTTATATAAAAGACACTTTGAAGTCCCAATGCTAGCATGGATTCATTGTGTATTTTCTCCAATGTGGTTTACATAATACAATGCACTGTAACATTGTGGAATCCAGCTAAACACTGCGCCTCAGGATGATGTTATAAAAAGATGAATGATGCGCCGCCTTTTTCCAATAGGAGAACAGGCCTCATGAAAAAGAAACATAGAAGATCTACAGCAGTATTAGAAACGCTACTGCATTAACTGGACTGGGAGACTTCATACACACTGTTTTTGTGTATTAATGTGTCGAAACGGCTGTCAGTTCTAACTTTAGGAAATACAGTTATACTGCCCTTAAGAGGCTTTGTTCGATAGTATGCTCCAAATATATATCATATTCCAATTTTATTTGGACTTAGACTATTTGATCCTTTGATCAGTGCCAGAGTAGGCAAATCTATATTTGTAATGCCAAGACTTGATCTTTTTTACGGTGGGTCTGTCTATATTTGTTTTTAATAGTGTGGATTATATTTAAATCTTTAATTTTCTGAGCACAATCACTCAGAAGGACTCATCTAGTATCCCACGTGTGGGGATAAGTACAGCACTTGTTACTATATACTTTGTTACAGAACATTCATTGACTTGGCCAAAATAAAATTTGTCTCAAAAGGTGTCTTGTGTTGTAATAAGAACATCTAGCCTTTTACGGTTATTTGGTTTGTTCTTTATTCATATCAGGGTTGATTAGCTAGCTTGAGGGGCTATATGCCTTCCAGATAGGAGGGACAAAGATTTTCTCCTTTCTTCTCTATATGTTTATAAAAATATCCATTACAATCACCCTATGATCATTTTGGCAGACTGAGTCATCAGTTTATTGTTTTGTACTTTTACCAGCAGCGTAATCTTATTTTTTTTATAATTGTACCAATAAAGTTTCAATGTTTTAATTGTCATTCCATATCAGCATATCGGTGTAAAGCATCAGAACTTTATTTGATGCTTATATTTTGAAGTTGTGTATTATTATACAAATAATATTGAAAGTAAAAGGTAAATTAGCCTGATTTTAATGTTGCTCTCTGTGACTTAGGGAGTGCACCTCACTGACGAGGCCCAATGAAGGCCGAAACGCGTCTGGGGTTTGCTACTTCTCCTGTTCAGGGTAGAATTGCCTATTTCGGACCTGGGTCTCTCTTTTGAGTGAAACCAGACTGATATACTACAGGATATTTCTCCCTGTGAAGGACACAAGTGAGCTAAAAAAGGTTGTTCTCAGAGTGAATTATCATGTCCATAGAACTAACCTATTAAGAATAGTTTGTTCTCTGATGAGCACCTCTGACTTCTTTGTTTTGATTTTAATGTTATACTACAATAAAGTGTGGAAGTCATTTTAACATTTTAAGTCCTCTTTATGTGGTAGTTCCAGTTTGGTATTTGAAGTTAGAAGCTATATTTCATTCAAAGTGCTGTTATACTGGGAACTGTTACACACCAGAAACATATGCGTAAGACCATATAACTTATATATATATTATACCAGGATAATAAATGAATAGAATTAATAACATAATGTTCAGGTGTAGCCTGGAGTTTGTGGGAGGAGCCACTTCCTACCATTCATAAGCACTTCTGGCCACGCCTCTTCCTGACACACTTCAATTCACTTTTGAGTCTGTACTTGGTGGTTGCTCCTCAGCAATTCCATGTATTTTTCCTTTCATCAAGCCCTTCATTTTTAGATTTTCAACTGCTATCCACCAGCCAGGGCCCTTCTCTGGATCTCCCTAGCCTTTTAAACAGACTACACGGGGTGAAGTAGCATTAGCCAACCGTCAGTTACCAATCCAGAGAGGGATACATCTGACATGTTCTGCTTCCATTTTAGCCCATTTCTTATGTCCACAAGGGTATTCACATTGCTAGAGAGCCATGGCTCCACCCCTAGCTGCATCACATTCATACCAGGACCACTTTTTAGCCTTCACCTAGTCCTATATTGTAAATGTGGCCAATATCTACTAAGCAGTGTCCTTGCATGCGCGCAAGGTCTTACCTTCATTATCATACCTTCATTCTAAAGTTATTTTGCACAAAAGTCAAACCCAGCTGTTCACACCCACAGGACGAATAAGCAGGGTACACACAGGAAATTCAGCAGTGTACCCACAGGAAATACTGTACAGCAGGGTACATATTTTGACCTTTCTGGTACAGAGCACAGGAAGTAACTGTTGCAGTTCTTGTACTGAACACATGCCAAAAGCCACTGAGGTGAAGAATGTTACAATGTATTAGCCTGATTCTGAATGTTATGCTAATTTAGGTGGAGTTTTCTAGGGACGTACACTATCAAATGCCAAAAAACCATAGGCAATTTTGCTAACTTCAAGGTATTTATTTAGGGATATTTTTATGCATATTTTTTTTCATACGCTACGAATTCTCTATCAGATGCATTCATAATCCAGCTCACTTACATATGCCTTTAATCTAGTTTAATGAGTTTTATCCACGTTAATGTAATTGTCTTATAAAGTGTACATTTCACTTACTTCTAAGAAGCCCAAGAGTAACAAATTCTCACCTTGTGCAACCTGCCCCTTTCTGTTCTCTCTCAGTAGGGTGCCATGTTTCACAGATGTGACCCAAGGCCTTGCTCATAGGAAAAGGGCTTCATACTACAAGTGCCTCATGCTGCTCAAACACAAATGTTACTGTGTACCTGCTAGCATCATGAGATTCTGTTAATCTGAAGCCTATCTCCTGTGAATGTGGCTTTAGGTCATAGTTATAAAACATGGCAACCTACCAGAAGAAAGAGGGAGGTTGCAGAAAGTCATATTATTGTACTCTTGGGGCTTCTTAGATATAAATGAAGTGTAAATTTGATAGGACATTAATATACAACAATCTTATATTTAAAACATTCTATTTTTACAGTATAATAGAACATTTGGAACTTTATACATTTAAGTGCCAAAAAATGAGTCCACAAATATGCAGCTCACTGAAACATTTTACAAAAGTGAGATTTTTTTTTCTTATAAAATAAAACTCAATCTGTTTTCAAATGTCTGCCCAAAAGGAAAAAAAAAATGTTTCTTGGCACAGCAAACAAGGAACGAATCATTTTGCAATGTGGCTTACTCATGAAACAAGACCCAGATCATCTACATGCTTGCAATCTGGAATCCTATATTCATTTTATATGCAAAGAGAAGTAATAACATCTAGAAAGTGTTCTCATAGAATTGAAAAATTGTTCAGAGTTGGCAAATTCATTTTCACATGCAAAGTTGCAATATTTTTTTCTTATGGTAATGAAAGTGAAAAATTAAAACAGTCATCGGACTAAAATGGCAAATGACATGCAAATAAAATGCACTGAAAGCACAAAAGCCTTTACAGGTTGCTATGTGGATGGGTTTATTATTTATTCATGATTCTGTATTTAGAGCCCTCAATAATATCCGGCGAGAGAGTCTGTTGTTTATAGTCTTCGGGGTTTGGACTTGGCAGGAGGCTACAGAGTGTCTTTCTGGCATGTAACAGATACAAGGAAAATTCTAAGTCAGGGGCCTTCAGATGGACTCTGATTAATAGGGAATACTGTATAGTTAATGAAGTGTTTGGTCTTGAGTTTTTTTTAATCAAAATTGAGATTACAGAGTAAAATAATAAAAGAGCTGTGCTCTCCAAATTGGACGTGGGAGCTTTCCAACACATCTATCTCGGGACAATTAAAATATATTTTTTCTTCTATAGAGTTTATCTAAATATAGGGGTAAATTCACAAAAAAATGTTCGTAATCACTGCAACTGCTCACGAGCCACAACTGGTGCAGGAATTTAATAATGTGTTGGCAAAACTTAATATGTTATTAATAGTATTAATTGTTGTATTATATTTGTTATACACTGCATGGTTCCTATTTTTATAGAAACTGGCCAGGTCTCTGTGTTACGGACAAGATACGTTCCTAAGAACGTCCTTAAGCCAGATTTGTATGCAACTCTGATCCCTGATGAATAATAATAATAATAATAATAATAATAATAATAGTATTATATTGGCTCATATTTGGTAATAATAATAAAGTGTAATAATAATAATAATAATAACCCCCCTGTTCTGTAATAATAAGTTATAAAAACTATTGTGCTCTCTTTTAATTCAAACAAACAGAACATAAAAGCAAATTCATACAAAAAGCTTTGGGAGCCGTTCTTAAGTATGAGTCATTTGTAAGTCTGGTCGTCTCTAACACGGGGACCTCCTGTATATATTTCAACTTCCCAGCTTCTATTAAAATAGGAATCATGCTCCATATACAAATATATTTTATAATAATAAACATATTCATAACATATTCATCACATTGGTATTTGTATTGTTAATCTCTTCATATTCATATTGCTGTAGTCTGCAGCTATTAGGAAAAATAAAATTGTTGGTATTTTTCATAAGAATTGGGACTCATAGACAGAGGTGTAGGAGCCAGAATAATTCTGGGGGGGGGGGGGGGGATACAGCACATTGTATAAGGCTGTAAAATAGCTTATACATACATACATACATATAAAAAGAGAAACATCTGTGTGTGTGTGTGGGGAGGGTGGGGTGTTGTCCCTCCCATCCTCCCCAGTTCCTACACCCATGCTCATAGATCTAAAAGCCCCCTGACTTAGACTCTAAAATAAAAATATACACTGCTTCCCCAGATTGGTTCACTGTGGAGGAATCATTTTGACATATCACCTAAGAAGTAGAGTATGTTAATCCCTATATAGCAACTTCCTTTAAGCTCCACCTGCATAATGAGATGCTACTGAAATATTTATAATGTTTTATACATGACTATACTTCATTGAATCCCATGTTTTTGCTCAGTGGTTGCACATTGGATTTTGTTAATATATACACAGGATTACTGGTGTATACAAACATGATTCCTCTAAAACTCCAGAGTTCCATGTAACAGTTCATTTACTGCATATATCAAAAGGTGTAAGATCCAATCAATACAAATCAGTGACCTCAAGCCCACACAACACAATAAATAAGATTCTCACTCAATCAGTAGATATGAGGGCCATTTTGTGACCTCGTACCTAAAGACCATAATTCAACATGAGTTACAACCAGCAGCACGTATAGATTCCAAGCCTAATATATACACTCAGGGTACAACTTTATTGATTACAGCAATGTGATGAACAACATTTTTTAATGTATGTGTGTACTTATTTCCAAGCCGGTGCCCATATTAGTACGGCTATTGGGCTATTCTAGGAGCATCCAAAATCTGCCTAGCTGGGCTTTTAGCACAGGTACATAATGATATATTGATCCGGTTAGTGCATTTAGGACTTTTCTATTGGAACAATTTTGGAGAAGCACGGAATACTTATACAAAATAAATTATCTATGGAGGTTAAAAGGACTTTGTCATTCCAAATCAAATGAAGTTATTTCTAAAGAGCTATGTGTTTTACTAGATGTATTTCTAAAGTACATCATTCATAATATGCTGCATAACTGCAAAATACTAATGAATTGTTTAATGTATAGTTAGTTAAATAAGAATAAGTTAATTAGTAGCACATTCATTTATTTCTCTGGTGGCAAAAACACTTTACCTTAAATTCATTATTGAGTTAATTGCACTCTAAGCAAAAAAAAAAAAAAAACTTTACAAAAACACTCAATATCATATCTTCCTACATCTGATTATCAAACACTCCCCTAAAACTGGAAGCCCCCACTTTATCTATAAATTCCTCCATTCCCACCTACAGGCTTTCTACTATCCTATGGAATGATCTACCTGTCTGGCTCTTTCACAGCTTCCAAAAATAATTTACAAACATGCTTTCATACATAAACATTCATACAAGACCCATTCATACAAGACCCATGGGACCTGCACCATACCTAGACCACCATCAAATAATTCCTTTCCTTTGTCTTCATCTTTCTCAACAACCTCTTAGATTGTAAACTTTCAATAAAACCTTCAATGTCTGAACTTCACTCAGCTGTATTTGTAGGTTAAATTTGTCTTGTTCATATAAAATGATAAAAAAATCATTCTGATGTTTTCAAATTGATGCAGATTTTATTTTATAAGGGTTTTATATAATCCAGTTAATCTTGAAACACTTCTAGCTAATGTTTGTGTCTAGCTTCCTACACTTCTGCAAGGAACAAAACTCACAAGCACCCTAAAATGGCAATATTCTATGTTCAGTGAAATCAAACAATATCAGCGTATTACTCTGGGTTCCTTACATACATCTAACTTCAAAATGAAAAAAAAAAGAAATATATTATTGCATTAAAGACAAACATGAGCATTTAGAGGACTTGTAATTGACCATCCTTTTAGGATCAGCTCAATGAATCCTCTGGTGCAGTCAACTCCTGCTTAGACTCAGGTTAAATAACTAGTTTGTGCTATAAAAGAACACACAGCATTTTTTTTAAAATTTACAATCTAATCTAAATTTTATATTTAGTTTAAGTTCTCTACATGATGGTACAGGCCAATTTAAATGACTTCAGTGGTCCTTTAATATCTGTGCATGGAGGAAAGTGAGATGTACATACCTGCAAATAATTAATATCACATTATAGTAGTAAACCATAAAAATCCTTTTATCATTGGGTCTAAAAGATTTCATATTAAATTGCTATAGTGTAATGATTGTGTTGCTTGAAGATTCATTTATAACAAGGAAATCTTATATAGCAAGCCCACAATGACATCTCACCACCACTGTGACTTGGTATACTTGGCCCGGAACCATGACTGTGAAACATGTTTATTACAATATATATATATATATATATATATATATATATATATATATATATATATATATATATATATATATATATATATACACACATATACAGTGGATATAAAAAGTCTACACACCCCTGTTAAAATGTCAGGTTTCTGTGCTGTAAAAAAATGAGACAAAGATAAATCATTTCAGAACTTTTTCCACCTTTAATGTGACCTATAAACTGTACAACTCAATTGAAAAACAAACTGAAATCATTTAGGTGGAGGGAAGAAAAAAATAATAATAATGATGTAGCATAAGTCTGCACACCCTCTTATAACTGGGGATGTAGCTGTGTTCAGAATTAAGCAATCACATTCCAAATTGTGTTAAATAGGAGTCAGCATACACCTGCCATCATTGAAAGTGCCTCTGATTAACCCCAAATAAGGTTCAGCTGCACTAGTTGGTCTTTCCTGAAATTTTCTTAGTCGCATCCCACAGCAAAAGCCATGGTCCACAGAGAGCATCCAAAGCATCAGAGGGATCTCATTGTTAAAAGGTATCAGTCAGGAGAAGGGTACAAAAGAATTTCCAAGGCATTAGATATACCATGGAACACAGTGTAGACAGTCATAATAAAGTGGAGAAAATATGGCACAACAGTGACATTACCAAGAACTGGAGCTCCCTTCAAAATTTATGAAAAGACGAGAAGAAAAAAATGGTCTGGGAGGCTACCAAGAGGCCTACAGCAACATTAAAGGAGCTGCAGGAATATCTGGCAAGTACTGGCTGTGTGGTACATGTGACAACAATCTCCCGTATTCTTCATATGTCTGGGCTATGGGGTAGAGTGGCAAGACGAAAGCCTTTTCTTACGAAGAAAAACATCCAAGCCAGGCTACATTTTGCAAAAACACATCTGAAAGTCTCCCAAAAACATGTGGGAAAAGGTGTTAGGGTCTGATGAAACCAAGGTTGAACTTTTTGGCCATAATTCCAAAAGATATGTTTGGCGCAAAAACAACACTGTACATCACCAAAAGAACACCATACCCACAGTGAAGCATGGTGGTGGCAGCATTATGCTTTGGGGCTGTTTTTCTTCAGCTGGAACTGGGGCCTTAGTTAATATAGAGGGAATTATGAACAGTTCCAAATACCAGTCAATATTGGCACCAAACCTTCAGGCTTCTGCTGGAAAGCTGAACATGAAGAGGAACTTTATCTTTCAGCATGACAACGACCCAAAGCATACATCCAAATCAACAAAGGAATGGCTTCACCAGAAGAAGATTAAAGTTTTGGAATAGCCCAGCCAGAGCCCAGACCTGAATCCAATTGGAAATCTGTGGGGTGATCTGAAGAGGGCTGTGCACAGGAGATGCCCTCGCAATCTGACAGATTTGGAGTGTTTTTGCAAAGAGGAGTGGGCAAATCTTGCCAAGTTAAAATGTGCCATGCTGATAGACTCATACCCAAAAAGACTGAGTGCTGTAATAAAATCAAAAAGTGCTTCAACAAAGTATTAGTTTAAGGGTGTGCATACTTATGCAACCATATTATTTTATTTTTATATTTTTTCTTCCCTCTACCTAAAAGATTTCAGTTTGTTTTTCAATTGAGTTGTACAGTTTATAGGTCACATTAAAGGTGGAAAATGTTCTGAAATGATTTATCTTTGTCTCATTTTTTTACAGCACAGAAACCTGACATTTTAACAGGGGTGTGTAGACTTTATATATCCATTATATATATATATATATATATATATATATATATATATATATATATATATATAAAGAATTATAATAATTATGAATTCCAACTATGTTTTGTCAGCTTAAACAGAGCTAATCATGAACAATTTAATACAAATTATTGCTTATAATAAAGATGTTTTTATTTAAATGTAATTGTACAGTACATTGTTGTCAGAAAGATCCTTTTTCTCAGTATGTCTGTATTTTAAAATGTGTAACCTGCTGTTAAATGTTTAGAATCAAACAAGGTATTAAATTGGGAACTGTTATCTAATAAAAACACATAACCCTCATTGTGCTTAAACCATTCATTTGATGCAACACCATTTAATTAACTGCACAGTCTTCTTGTAAGTAGGAGAATGAATCAGTCTTTAATGCCTAGAAGAATGTATTGCATTTAAATCGGTTCATTTAAGGCTTCTATTTGAGTTTGTAATATTATATTATTAAAACCTAATTATATAAATAAATGAGTAAAATAAAGAAGCAATAAAAGGATTTAACATTGCCATTTACTGCAAATCCCAATACTAACTCGGGGAGCTCTAGGATGCTGCACGCCCTAAATGTCAGCACTGATTTCTTCCCCACAAATATCCTCTTCTCCTCCATAGACTTGTACTTGGTCTCTCCTCTTATAACCACTTCTGACTACCTCATACAAGTTTTCTCCTGGAGCACACATCCCTCCTTTGAAACTTATTTTCGCTCTTCATTCAACTCTCAACAAGCCTTGAAACCTTAAAACCTTCAACTCAGAAAGGGGCAACTAAACTGGTACATGGTCTAAAACCTTAATATGTGTAGTTTATACTCTAACCTTTACATATTAAGGTCATGAAGTCTGTCCTTACGTTGTTTCCTTCTGTCCTTTAAACTTCTGAAGACAGAATCGGTAGTGGTGATATGATAGAAAACTTCAAATATATTAAAGGATTTAATAATGTTTAAGAAAAAGAGAAATGCAAGAAGGACAAGAGATCACGATTTGGAGTTTGAAGGTGGAAGGTTAAAGGGTAATTTGAGAAAGCACTACTTTACAGAAAGGGCAATAGATGAGTTGAGTGGAAAAGGTAGAGTTGAATACAATCAAGAAATTCAAGTATGCCTGGTATAAGCACAGAATGAGGCATGATGAAACCAATGGACAGATTAGATGGACCCTTTTGGTTCTTATCTGCCATCAATTTGATGTTACTTATTTCTACAAACACTTTACGAAGGGCATCTTTTTAGGACAACAATCCCCAACCTATACAAAAACAGTGTATATGACAATTTGATGATGTAATTACTGATAATTTATTTAAAGACACACTAGGAAAAGTATTTATTACTAAATGTACACATGCACTAAAGTGAAGTTGTTCCACATAAGGACTGATGTCCACTAGATGTTGAACTATGACCCTCAGAGCAATTGATACTGGAAAATTAGAACAAGGTACTGAATACTTTCACCCTCTGTAGTTGTGATACTTAGTATATACTTTAGAAACACAAAACCAAACATCTTTCATAGACCTGGAGACGAAGTTTATGTAACGAAAAGCATTGGAATAAGAATGAGGAGTCCCACTGGAGTTTTGTAGGACTGATTGACTATTGTTGTTCTGTCCCTCAGTCGTGTCCAACTCTTAGTGACCATATGGACACAACACGCCAGGCACATCTGTCTGTTTTTCTGGTTTTGCTTATCCATATGGCTTTCATGGCAGAGATACTGGAGTGGGTTGCCAGCTCCTCCAGTGGACTGAGATTTGTCTGACCTCTCTGCTATGACCTGCCCATCTTGGGCAACCCGACACGGTATAACTCACAGCTTCAGCTTAAAATTAATTTTTTTATTATCTGTGTTAAAATCAGAAAATAAGACAATGGCTGGCAGTATGTTTCTTATATTGGGGAAAAGCCATAAAGCAATCCACTCACTGTTCCCAGGGAGATCAGTAGCAACTCATCCAGGGTATATATTTCCACAATTCATGACAGATTTACCCGGCATTACGGAGGTTGCCTGTCCTTATGGGTAGTATGAGAGTGACATGTTACGGTAAATGTTATAAATGCAATGGCACAAGAGAGTTGAAATTCAAGAGCTTCCTTCCTGAGTAAGCACTATCCCAAAGTGCACATGTGGTTCAGGCAAATTCCTTAAGATCTCCCTAAAGAATATATTGTATGCTAGACATGGACCCCTTACTTGCTGTGCCAAAGGAGATCAGAGATAAAGGACTTTCCTCCTGCAGATTCTCAAGTGCAAAGGAGTCATGTTTTTTTAGGTGGACTGTCCTCATGGGTAGAGTCAAACTGATATTCTACTGCATGTATTTGTATTTATTTACCTTGTACTAGACCTTTATAATAATGTAAATTATTTCATACTGAACATTGCTTGCACTCCATTATCATCCAAATGATTGGCTTCCAAATACAAATAGCTTCTGCAATGTGCTAATTAGTAATAAAATCTGCTTCTTTTTTTCAGTGATGACAAAAAAAAAAAGATAGATTCTCTTCAATATTATCATGTAGTTAGATCCCCTTCCCCAAATGTATCAAGCAAGCTAAGCTAATAATTTGCATAATGAAATGCACATTAATATAAAGGAGCCACAAAATCAATGCTGCATATCTCAGTAATTATTTACTGTAGAGATAAACAAACTAATAATATTTTAATGTTTGTGTGATGGGGCAGGTTCCTTATAAGCGCTGCCTGTTATCAGGTGTGCATGTCCCTTTGTAATGTTGGTTTATGTAAATCCATTGTGATCTAGATAATGAATTATTATTATCCTTTATTTGTAACACGCCAACATATTCCACAGCACTATTTAATACAGGATAAGTTATGTGTAGACCCCTTGCTCGCAGCACCTAAGGAAGGGGTTGACAAATGAATCTGACACTTAGGAGCCAATCAGGTTAGCTATGAGTCAGCTTAACATTTTTTAGGAGCCAGGCAATGGGCCTCATTCAATTGCGATTTGGCCAATTGAATAGGTCTCTGAATAAGCACATAGCATATTTTTTTACAGAAGTTTTTAGTTAGTAAAGACCTTGGTTTTTAATAGAAGTTCACTAGCTAAAAACTTCTTTAAAAAAAATGTGCTATGTGCTTATTTAGAGCCCTATTCAATTGGCCAAATCGCAATCGAATGAGGCCCAATGTATTTATATATATATATATATATATATATATATATAATTTGCCACATAAAACATATATAAAAAAAAACTTTCATAAGCCACCTTATGAAATTGATATTTAAAATATAACATTTATTCAGAATTGTTAAAATATAGACTTGTAAAATTCTCTAATATCAAATACTGAAGGGCCTGTAGGCCACCTCAGGCTTGCCTGTTGTTGGAGGGAGGGACCACTTGACCTGGCAGGTAGGGGCAAGAGGTGGAGCCATTATAGGCGTTTGGCACCAATTTCCCCAGCTTGCCCCCAGCTAGCCATGGAAGCAGATGCCCACCGACCCATCCCTAAAGTATTGTTGTTTAAAGTGATGTATATGTTGTACTGTAAAAAAAAAAAAAAAAAAAAGGTACGGATGAATAATAGCAAGTTGTGGATTATGGATTATGTTGTTTATTTTCTGAAGTACTCGTTGTGGTGGATGTATCATTGAAGTATATATTATATGTTAAAAAAAAAAGTTTGTTTATATTTTGTCACAGCGGAGGGTGGTGAGGGGAGTCGCCTGGACAGTGGTAAAATGGGTGAGATCCTACCCTATGGTGGTATGGATGTTCCAATACGGTAGGCCCTGGATGAGGCTTCAAGGCGTAGGGCGTACTGTCTCTGTCCAGGCTCCTCCCCTTGGGGGTTATGTTTATTTATTTATCGTTATGGTTATTACGTCATGTTGTGTTGGCCAGTTATCTCCCAAGAAGTGGTCTGTGTCTAATTTTTGTATTAAATGGGTGATGGTGTATAAATTATTATATGCACATACCAACTGGGCCTAGCTGAGGTCAAGATATATCCCTCTATCTGCTACAATTAAAGTCACCACCTATCTAAGTCATATTCCATTTGATAACCATAGATATAATTGCCCGGAAGGGTAATCATTAATCTAAATCCTATTGGTGTTTGAGATTGAAGCATGGGTTTGTCCACATGGCAGGACATTTGTCTGTAACATATGACTGCTATGTATCAGTTAAACATTTGCTACATTCACTATTCCGCAAACATACTGGTATAAATAGGTATAAAGTTATTGCCCTTAGTTATTTGTTGTTTTTGTTTAGTCGTTCAGTAGTGTCTTACTCTGAGTGACCTTATGGACCGTAGCTCTCTCAAGCTAATGTTCATTGCTTCAGTGACCTTCATCTATCCATCTCCGCCTCGGCTGTCCCCTTTTTTGTGTTCCTTCAATCTTTCCCAGCATCAGAGTTTTCTCTAGGGAATCCTGTCTTCTCATGATATGGACAGTATATAAATAGTACTTTTTTTAAATGATGAATAATATCCATATTTATTTATAAAAAATGCACAAATAATAAAATAAAAAAATCAAATATTACGTAAATAAATATTTTAAAAAATACATACCTGTTAAATCTTCATCTTCATGAAAAAAATAAAAACAACAATATAATATTTGCAATACATCATATACACACATATGTATATATAGTTGTGCTCAAAAGTTTGCATATCCTCGGCGAATTGGTAATATATGTACCATTTTTTAAGAAAACATGAGTGAACAGGCAAAACACATTTCTTTTATTTCTTATGGGATTCATATTCAACTGTAGGTTATAACAGAATGGCACAATCAGAAAACAAAACATGGCAACAAAGAAAAAATGTAATGACCCTGTTCAAAAGTTTACATACCCATAGTTGTCAATACTGTGTATTGCCCTATTTAGCATCAATGACAGCGTGCAGTCTTTTGTAATAATTCTTGCAGGTGGTATAGCTGCCCATTCATCTTGGCAAAATGCGCATGAGTATGCTTTGTGCTGTAGATACTATGGCCCTCATTCAATTTCGATTTGGCCAATTGAATAGTGCTCTAAATAAGCACATAACATATTTTTTTAAAATAAGTTTTTAGTTAGTGAAAACCTTGCTTTTGGATAGATGTTTACTAAGTAAAAACTTCTTTAAAAAAATATGTTATGTGCTTATTTAGACCCCTATTCAATTGGCCAAATTGCAATTGAATGAGGGCCTATATGAGCACTTTTGATAGAAAAGTCAGTGAGGTCAAATTGGGCATCAAAAATACAAAAAGATCTATAAAATGTTTGGGTAAGATAGTAACTGCTTGGTTTTCTATTAATTTTGTAAAATAACATAGAAAATATACATGAAAACTAGTATTACTGTGCAAAAAAAAAAAAAATATATATATATATATATACACACACACATATTTCCTAATACAGGTGGTATAGCTGCCCATTCGTCTTGGCAAAATGCCTCCAGGTCATGCAAAGTCTTTGGTCGTCTTGCATGAACCGCACGTTTGAGATCTCCCCAGAGTGGCTTGATGATATTATGGTCAGGAGACTGTGATGGCCACTCCACAACCTTCACCTTTTTCTGCTGTATCCACTGGAGGGTCAACTTGGTCTTGTGCTTAGGGTCATTGTCATGCTGGAAAGTCCAAGAGTGTCCCATGAGCAGCCTTAGTGCAGAAGAATGTACCGTATATACTCGAGTATAAGCCGAGTTTTTCAGCCCTTTTTTTAAGGCCAAAAAGACCCCCCTCAGCTTATACTCGAGTCACTCTCCCCCCGTGTCTCTCTAACTCCCCCGTGTCTCTCTAACCCCCCGTGTCTCTCTAACCCCCCTGTGTCTCTCTAAGCCCCCCGTGTCTCTCTAAGCCCCCCGTGTCTCTCTAATCCCCCCCGTGTGTCTCTAACCCCCCCCGTGTGTCTCTAACCCCCCCCGTGTGTCTCTAACCCCCCCGTGTGTCTCTAACCCCCCCGTGTGTCTCTAACTCCCCCGTGTGTCTCTAACTCCCCCGTGTGTCTCTAACCCCCCCGTGTGTCTACCCCCGGCCGTGTCTCTTTCCCTCCCCCCTCCTCAACCTAAACCTCCCTCAACCCCCCTCCTCCACCTAAACCCTTCTAAATACCTCCCCCCTCTCCCCTAACTTACCTGTTTGTGCTCCGGCCTCCGCTTCTTGACCCGCGATGAGGAGGGAGGTCGAGGATGAGGAGGAGGGGGTTTGAGGATGGGGGGTTGAGGAGAGAGGATGAGGATGGAGGGGTTGAGGAGGGAGGATGAGGAGGGAGTTGAGGATGAGGAGGGAGTTGAGGATGAGGAGGAGGGGTTGAGGATGAGGAGGAGGGGTTGAGGATGAGGAGGTTGAGGAGAGAGGATGAGGATGGGGGGTTGAGGAGAGAGGATGAGGATGGGGGTTGAGGATGGGGGGTTGAGGAGGGAGGATGAGGAGGGAGGTTGAGGAGGGGGTTGAGGTTGAGGATGGGGGTTGAGGACGGAGGTTGAGGATGAGGAGGGGGTTGAGGTTGAGGAGGGGGTTGAGGATGAGGATGGGGGTTGAGGACAGAGGTTGAGGAAGGGGTTGAGGATGGGGGGTTGAGGAGGGAGGTTGAGGATGAGGAGGGAGGTTGAGGTTGAGGAGGGGGGTTGAGGATGGGGGTTGAGGAGAGAGGATGAGGATGGGGGGGTTGAGGAGGGAAGATGAGGAGGGAGGTTGAGGAGGGGGTTGAGGATGAGGAGGGAGGTTGAGGAGGGAGTTGAGAAGGGAGGTTGAGGATGAGGAGGGAGGTTGAGGATGAGGAGGGAGGTTGAGGAGGGTGATAAGGGAGGGGGGAAGAGACACAGGGAAGGGAGAGGGGAGAAGAGACACGGAGAGAGAGGGGGACACAGAGGGCACAAGAGGGACACAGGGGGCAGCACATTTCCCACCCTCGGCTTATACTCAAGTCTCTTATTTTACCCAGTATTTTGGGGTAAAATAGGTGCCTCGGCTTATACTCCAGTCGGCTTATACTCGAGTAAATTGTCTGGCAGTATTTTCTGATAACATGCTGCATTCATCTTGCCATCAATTGTCACAAGATTCCCTGTGTCTTTAGAGCTCACCCCCCCCAACCCCCCCCCCCCCCCCCCAAAAAAAAAACATCAGTGAGGCACCACCATGCTACACAGTGGGGATGGTATTTTTTCACTATAGGCCTTGTTGACCCCTCTCCAAACATAGCGCTTATGGTTGTGATCATAAAGCTCTATTTTGGTCTCGTGTGCCAGAAGCTGTGAGGTGTGTCAAGGTGTTGTCGAACATATTGTAACCTGGCTTTTTTGTGGCATTGGCGCAGTAAAGGCTTCTTTCTGGCATCTCGACCATGCAGCTCATTTTTGTTCAATTATCATTGTATTGTGCTCCTTGATACAACCACACCGTCTTTTTCCAGAGCAGCCTGTATTTCTCTTGAGGTTACTTGTGGGTTTTTCTTTGTATTCTGAACATTTCTTCTGGCAGTTGTGGCTGAAATCTTTCTTGGTCTACCTGACCTTGGCTTGGAATCAAGAGATCCCTGAATTTCCCACTTCTTAATAAGTGATTGAACAGTACTGACTGGCATTTTCAAAGCTTTAGATATCTTTTTATATCCTTTTCCATTTTTAGGAAGTTCAATTACCTTGTTACCCAGGTCTTTTGACAGTTTTTTTCTGCTCCCCATGGCTCAGTATCTAGCCTGCTGAGTGCATCCACGTGAGAGCATACAAACTAATTGACTATTTATACACAGACACTAATTGCAATTTAAAAAGCCACAGGTGTGGGGAATTAACCTTTAATTGTCATTTTAACCTGTGTGTGTCACTTTGTGTGTCTATAACAAGGCCAAACATTAAAGGGTATGTAAACTTTTGATCTTGGCCATTTGGGTGATTTCTGTTATTATGATTTAAAAAGGAGCCAAACAACTATGTGATAATAAATGGCTTCATATGATCACTATCCTTCAATAAAATACATTTTTTTTGCATGATCAGTCATATTTTCAAAATAAATAATGCCAATATTTGACAATTTCTGCCAGGGTATGCAAACGTTTGAGCACAACTATATATAAATAGTAAATTTGTGTTCTCATTTGAATATTTAAAACAAGTTAAAAAGCTTGTCTCTTGCCCAGAATTCTGAGAAATACGGTTATTACATTGCATTTTGGGAACCTGGGCAGGGACATGCAAATGTGCCCACAAATGCTTCACTCTTGCAATCCATAACCATTTTAAACATGGCTTCCCTTAAGCATATGCCCACTGTTTTATACATTTTTTAGCAAAGCTCGAGATGGATTATACACAAGCCAGGAGCCCTACCCACATACAGCTGTTTCAAGATTACTGTCTCTCATCAGCGTGGGGCTGGATCCTAGCTTGTGTAGTAGATTTTATGATGAGATAGTTACCACAATCATTTCATTTATGGTGGGCCAAAAAGCGATAGAAGCCCTCCACCGCACAGTAGTACAGTATATAAATAGTACTTTCGTGTTCAGATTTAAATGTCTAAAACATGTTAAAAAAAAAACAAAACGTGTTTTCTGGTCAGAATTCTGAAAAAATACAGTTATTACATTACATTCTGGGAACCTGGGCAGAGACATGCAAATGTGCCCACAAACGATATGGATAAAATATGTGAGCTTCAGCCTCATGATCAAACCTTCCAGTGAACAGTTATAGATTGCCAGGGTCAAAGCAAGTCAGGAACCACATTCATAGCTAGTTTCCTATCATTGAAGAACAAAAATAAAATGAAATAAAAAAAACATTTGCTGTAAAACATTCTAAGTCCATAAACTAGTTAACTACAGCCCCTCTGGTCCTCCAGAATCGATGGAGTGCAGCAATCATGAACTCTATCCACCTCTACTGGAAATGATAAAGTTAGCGAGGAGATCGCCTAAAGCGTTTATCCCAAAAGCTCCATATATAGAAATATACTTATAATAACAACACATTTAGTAGCCAGCAGTAATATTTTAGGAGCCATGTCCCCCCCCTAGAATTTATCAAGCCCTGGCCAAGGGAGATCAATAGCACATAACTGATGATGGTACATTGTAAGTTAAAAATGCAGGTGTGCTGCTCGAACAATACTGTTTTACTATATTCTAAGAGCTAACCCTGTATTTTTTAAAGTATAGAAGCACATTTAATACAAAAAAAAGCTAAAGCATGTATTATTAAGCATACATTAAAATGTGCATAGTATTACACAAGACAAAGTCTCTGTTTAACGAAAATTAATAATATTCTTCTGACAAAAGACAACAAAACCTAATTAGTTGTGTCTTTATCTGTGTTTGCATATGAGCTAAAAAAAATGATACAATTACGGGCAATATGAGCCATTAAGAGATTTCTATGGCAACTTCTGTCTGCCTTCTTATTCCATTCAATCAGATAACATTTAGAAAGTCACTAAATCACAGTGATGAAATAATTTATACTGCCTTTTATATTCCCAAACACAAAGGAATTCAATTTCACTAAAGTGTAGAAAAAGATCCAGTTTTTCATATTTAATACTGTGTTAAACTAGTAACCAGCACTGATTTTTGTCATATAATTGAAAAGCATCATGTCCTTTCAGAAGAGGTCTTACATTTCAATGAGTATGCTTTGTACTGTAGATACATATGAGCACTTTAGATTGGAAAGTCAGTGAGGTCAAATTGGGCATCAAAAATACAAGATAGCAACTGCTTGGTTTTCTATTATGTCCGTAAAAGAAAATATACATGAAAACGAGTATTACTGTGCAAAGGCAGCTTTGTAAATTATTTGGGGCATTTCATCCAAAGAGGTCCAATTACGTCCATTTTTCGCCAAATAAAACATATTCAAATATATACACACACACACACATTTCCTAATGCAATTGATATCCCGAAAAAAGATATATATGTTTTGTCTGTTGATGGACCAAATGTGAGATGGCTGTGACAATTACAAAAGCTGCCTCTTTAAATAGAAGTTAAAGGGACACAGAAAGGTTCCACATTTTGTACATAAAAGCATTATTTGTGGAAAATCTGAATTTTTGGAGAATGTATTTACGAATACAGGAATCCATTTTGTGTTTCTTACATCACATCCTGTTTGTAGTTGTCAATGCCCCCCCAGCCTCAGATCACCCCCAGTATCTCCTCCCGCCTTCGCCTCATCCTCCTCCTCCCTCCTCGCCTCATCCTCCTCCTCCCTTTCTCCCTCCCCCTCTCCCTCACATACCTTCATCAGCTGCTCTACATTGCATCTTCCTGCTGTGTTGGGACCCAGCATATGCTAATGATGTGACGTCACATGCGCGTCACGTCATTAGCATATGCCGGGTCCCGACACAGCCGGAAGACACCATGGAGAGCAGCAGGAGCAGCTGATGAAGGTGAGGGGAGAGGGAGAGGAGGGGCGGTTGCGTCCACGCAATAAGCGATGGGGGAGATGAGCGGTGCTCATGGTGAGGTCCCCCAGCCTCCCATCACCCCCATTGTCGCCCCCTCCCTTCCCTCATCCTCCTCCTCCCTCCCCTCATACTCCTCCTCCCTTTCCCCCTCTCCAGTTAACCCGCCCCTCAATTACCTTCATCAGCTTCTCCTGCTGCTCTCCATCATGTCTTCTGTGTCGGGACCTGACATATGCTAATGATGTGACGTCACATGCGCAGAAGACGCAATGGACAGCAGCAGGAGCAGCTGATGAAGGTAAGTGAGGGGAGAGGGGGTGGAAGGAGGAGAATGAGGGGAGGGAGGAGGATGAAAAGGGGAAAGGGGGAGAGACACAGGAGAGGGAGAGCAGGACAAACAGACACAGAGGGAGTAGAGGGGAAACAGACACAGGGGAGGGAGAGGGGGAAGAGACACAGGGGAGGGAGAGGGGGAAGAGACACAGGGGAGGGAGAGGGGGAAGAGCCACAGGGGAGGGAGAGGGGGGAAAAGACACAAGGGAGGGAGAGGGGGGAAGAGACACAAGGCAGTGAGGAGACACAGGGGAGGGGGAATGGAGACACAAGGGAGGGAGAGGAGGAAGACAGGAGACACAAGGGAGGGAGAGGAGAGGGAAAGGAGACACAAGGTAGAAAGTAGACAGGGGGAGAGGCTTGCAGTGAGCGCAGAAGGTGCTCACATTGGGTGGCAAACAGCATTGCCAGCATTACAATTTCATTGACGTCATTTTTGACGGGCAAGTCGCTAGTATATATATATATATATAAAATTATACAGTGGTCCTTTAACATCATCTAATAATCATGTTTTGTAGCCTAACAAAAAATGTATTATTTTATTAACATGCTGTGCTTTTTTAGAAAATGATCGCATTGATCTGTATCATTATGTTTTTGTCCACTTAAAAAGAGCCCTTGCTGTGCGTTCAGGCACTGGAGATCCTACATAGTCCCACTGGAAATATAATGAGCCATGAAATGTAGTACAGACCATGCTTCAAAACACTGCCTCTAAGCACAGCAAGGATCTGCTTATAATAGAAGGCACAGCACTGAACAAAGCAATAACATTACAAAAAGTACTTTTATATAAATATTCAAAAGAGTTCCAGGTATATTAGTCTGCTGTAATTTTTTTCTGCCTAAAATCATTCAATTTGAGCCTGTTTGAGTCTGCTCTTTGTAGCTCATGCAGATCATGAATACACAGACTGAGAAGTGCAGTGTTTCAAGTTAGTCAGTCAGTGACCCTTCTCAAGCAGCAAGTTGCAGAATGTTGCCACAGATTGGTTGCTATGAGACAGTGTAATCACTGTACTTAGAAGTACACTGTCTTCATGTGCTGCAGAGGAGAGAAACCAGTTAAGAACTATTTGTAAGATTGTAGACAGAAGAAACAGAGATTTTAAGCACTTCTTAATAAAATAAAGTACATTAAACATTAAGGCATACATAGGTATATTATATTTCCAGTGAAATCCAGATGCCTTCCATGTACCTTTAATATAATCAGTGTGTGTGTGTGTGTGTGTAATACAGGAATAAACATGTCCAGTTAAATTGTAATAGTGACAGAGACTTAACAATTTAATCAAATGGTTTAAATGATAAAAGATTGTCAGTTTTTCAACTGGACACGCTCTCCTTCTATATTATCCCCATTTTATACCAAAAATAACTCTAATTGCCATAAAAAAAATCTCAAAGCACTTAATGTAAAAAATGTTATTACAACCAACTGCAATCCGGCTTCTAGATCTCTACCTTGTCATGGTGAAGGACTTGTGTGCTTTAATGAAGCTGTGAGCTATACCATGTATGGTCTTTCAAGATGGGCAGGTCATGGCAGAGAGGTCAGAAAAATCACAGAAAAGGAACTGGAAACCTACTCCGGTATCTTTGCCAAGAAAACCGTATGGATAAACACAACTGGAGACATATAGGTCTGGCCTACTGCAGTCCACAGAGAGTCGGACACGATTGACCAACTAAACAACAATTTTAATCATATTTATATTTCTGTGTCCTTTTAATTTCTGAAGTACATTGGACCTTTTCTGTGTCACATTAAATGCAGGCTGGCATTGCACAGGGATGTCTGTGTGCTGTGGGCATATGTCTGCAGGATGCCTCACACCAGGTGGCTGATTCAGATATCCTTGAACAGTTGCTGACGTTTACTGCAGTTTTCTGTAGGTTATGCTGATTGCAGCTCACTGTGGCAGACTCTTCTCGGATTAAAGGGAAATTGAGCTGTAAACTATTTTACAGTGAAATAGTTTGCATTGTAACTTGATATGTATATTATAGAGTGTTGTGCAATTTCTATTCAGATCATTGCCATCCAATTGATGAAGCCCGCCAGCTTGTGTGGCACACTGATTGCCAGGGAGAAACATCTCATATATTGAATATTATTAAAGTAAAACATTTGGGATATCATCTATACATTAAAAAGAGGAGAAGAAAGAAAATAACTCATAATTCAGTCCTGACTAAATTGTTCCCAATAATGCATATTGCACAAACAGGACCAATCCATCCTTATTGTTGTTCAGTCCTTCAGTCATGTCCAACTCACAGTGACCATATGGACTCAGCACACCAGACATATCGGTCTGTGTTTCTGGCTGTGCTTATCCATATGGTTTTCTTGGCAAAGATCCTGGAGCGGGTTGCCAGTTCCTTCTCCACTGGACCTCACTTTGTCTGACCTCTTTGCTATGGCCTGCGCTGGTTGTGCTAATTCATATGGTTTTCTTGGCAAAGATCCTGGAGCGGGTTGCCAGTTCCTTCTCCATTGGACCTTGCTTTGTCTGACCTCTTTGCACAAGCCCCTTCACTATGACAAGGTAGCGATCCAGATGGGTCATAGCAGAGAGGTCAGAGAGAAATTGTGTTCCACTGGAGAAGGAACTTGTAACCCAAGAAAACCATAAGCACCACCAGAAACACAGACAGGTCTTATACAGTATCATATATATATATATATATATATATATATATATATATATATATATATATATATATATATATATGTATATATATATATATATATATATATATATATATATATATATATATATGGGTTTTTTTGTTTTTGTTTTTTATAATTTAGTTATCTTTTTTTTTTTTTTACAAAATAGTATTTTTTTTTTTACTACAGTGAGGTAAAAACTCATTAGTGAGATACCTCTTACCATAAAGTACACACATTAGTATATAATATAGTACATAAAAAGCATATGATCTATTGACATATTTGAAAATGGCCAATTTTAACACTGGGTCTTGTACGATTGTTGGTAAAATTAAATTGAATACATCACAGCAGGAACATACCCACAAGTGAGACATTTTAATAAAAAAATAGGAAATTAGGTTTAAGCATTTTTTTTCCAAACATTTCACCTGTCTCCGGAGGGATCTGACACTTATTATATGTGTTTTGTTGGGAAAATATTTGTCTGACCTCAGAAGTGGAAACAGAGCACAAGTCAGCAGTGTAAATGAATTGCTTTAGGATAGAAGTCACTGAATGCTGTAACCTCCCCCACCCACATTATTTATACTGTGGAGACCCACTAATGTTATGGGAATATCCTCTGTAATAGAGTACGGCCCCTGATTCAACAGAATAGGTCGGTTCATTCATCATTCATCATGAACAGTCAGGTCTGGAATCAGCAATCCCAGAGCTCTGGATTTATTTATCCAATGTAATCATTTAGATGTTACTGAGTTAGCTATATAACGGGGTCTGTAGTGTAAAATGATATAATATTCTGGGTAAGTGATGAGCAACCTATTTCTCTTGAAGGACCTCACAGTGCTAAACCTAAACCTTTTTATTTTTACCCAAAGCAAAATGGGTAAATTGCTGTAGGCAAGGAATTAATTGGTAATACAGGTACAGATAATGAGAATTATTTTGGAGTACAATTGGGTATTGTTTGCTGGTTTTGGAGAGATATAATGAATTGTGAATTGCTGAAGAGAGGCATGCTGGGGGCTGCATGGGAAGTGCTTGAGGACCACATATGGCCCCCAGCCTTGTATTGCCCACCACTAATTTAGTGTATTGCTGAACGGAGGCATGCTGTACCTGAACACAGGCTGGGGGTTGCATGGGAAGTGCTTGAGGACCACATATGGCTCCCAGCCTTGTATTACCCTCCACTAATCTAGTGTATTGCTGAGGAGAGGCATGTTGTACCACAGCATAGACTGGTGGCTGCATGGGAAGTGCTTGAGGACCACATATGGCCCCCAGCCTCCTATTGCCTACCACTACTCTAGTGTATAGCTGAAGAGAGGCATGCTGTACCTGAGAAAAGGGTGGGGGCTGCATGGGAAGTGCTTGAGGACCACATATGGCCCCCAGCTTCGTATTGCGCACCACTACTCTAGTGTATAGCTGAAGAGAGACATGCTGTACCAGAGCATAGGCTGGGGGCACCATGGGAAGTGCTTGAGGACCACATATGGCCCCAGCCTCGTATTGCGTACCACTACTCTAGACAGACTGATACAAAACACAAGAAGAACAGAAAGAAAATGTCTGCAGTATATTAGGTTCAACATAAAGTTCTAGCAATTACTTTTTATTAAAAAATATTAAATGGACCCCCTTCTGGATCAATACCTTGCATACCTCAGTGAAGCTGTGAGCTATATCATGTAGGGTCACCCAAGGTGGGCAGGTCAAAGCAGAGAGATCTGATAAATCCCAACCACTCCAATATCCTTGCCAAGAAAACCACATGGATAAGCACAGTCATTTAAAATAGTATTTTATACAACAAAAAGTTTTTTTTACATGATAAAATATTAAGTACAACTCTATTGAAACTAACTTCTCCAGGACTTTCATTTGAAAAAGGAAAACACGCTATCAAAACCCTCTTTCAAATGTGACAAAGAAAATAGTTTTCCATTGTATTTTAATATGGTTAGATGTATGAACTATAATACTGTATAGGCTGAATACAAGAAATAATCTTCACATTAAAAGATCAAAAACTAGACAAAAAGTTTTTGGAGGGATGGAATCAAGCAGAAGTATTGGACTGGTACAGAGACAGACAATGGGTGGTAGGTAGTTCTTGCATGGGAGATCAACTAGGAATACCAGGAGCTGTATGCTGTGGCCCACTCCAGTATCTCTGCCATGATTACCAAGTGGATCAGCATGGCCATGGACATAAAGATGTCCTGGTGTGTTACGGTCATAGAAAGTCAGAAATGACTGAATGATCAAAAAAAAAAAAAAAAAGATATAATGAGTGAGTAAATTAGAATTTTTGTGGTGTCTTGTGTAAGAAAGTTACTTATTTTGGGATGTTATTTTTTGTAAGTGAAGATGACTTGGTTAAAAAGTAGTGAAAGAGAACATAGGGTCCATTATAACCCCAGGCAAAATGATTTGAGGGGTTTCAAAGATGATGCATTATCAAAACGGAGGGGGATGGAAAGTTTAGGGATTAATGGAAAACTGGGTAAAGAGTAGAAGTTCATTTTTCGAGGTGTTGAGCTTGGGGTAAGTGGAAGACCATCATAGGCAGTGGGTGGCGTGCTAAAAGAGAAGGGGATATGTATGGTGCTGAAAAATATGTTTGAGTATCACCTGCATATTGATAAGGAGGAAAGTTTTTCAATTTAAAAGGACACTGTAGTTTCTTTCTAAATGTTTTTAATGTTCTTAATGTTATAATGGACAAAATGTTATTAGAAAGCAAAAATAAAACATGCAATTACTCTTTACAATAGGCTTCCATTTTCTTTTCTTGTTGTAGGTTTCCATTTAAACAAATGAGTTTTGCATTGATATACAAACATAAAATATGTAATTATTCTTTGCAAAAGGCTCCCATTTTCTTTTCTTGCTATAGGTTTCCTCGTAAACCAATGGGCTTTGCATTAGATCTATTTAAAAGCACTGGCAGTTTGCGATGCCACATTCTCCTCCCTCAACAGGAAATTGATTAGCAGAAACCAAAATGGTAGATTCCATAGCTGTATCATTGCATTTCAAAAATAAAGGCTGCATTATTTTCTTTAATTCAATTTTTTTAAATTTAAAACAGCATATTATAAATATATGACTACATTGGATCTTTAATACCCATTATCAAGTTTATCTCATAAATAATATGGGACTGCAGTAGTCTTTTAATTCATAACTCTGGCTAAGCCTTTGTTCATCTGTATATTTTTTCATATAAAAGACTACACAGAACATTGATATTTTTACAGCATAAATGGAATTCTGTTGACTGAATTGTTTCCTTTTATTCTATGGCAGGTTTTGTTCTCACACAGCTAGCAAGAGACATTTCAGAAACCTTGGCCTATAGGTCATTTTCTGTTTCATAGAATAGAAGAAAGTAAGAAAAAGTAAAGAGCCAAGCTGCGGAAACAGATATTTTCCACTAGAGCATACTGCAAAAGTATTCCCACAATCCACCTATCACTCAGTATATGCACTCAACTAATTACTCACTGGCACATGCAGATAAATGCCTATATATGGAGCCATAATAAAAAAAAAGCCATATTTTTAATAGCAGAAATGTTGAGTGTGATACATAGCTTGTTATTTCCTTTGCCAAGACTCAAACAGTGGCCTTTATTTAATCTGTTCTGGATACTCTTCCAAGAGACAGATAGGGTTTTAGATGAAATCATAAATGTCTAATGCCAGCATAATGGCTGGTTTAAAAGACTCTAGGAAAAACTCAGGTTTCAATAGTTTTCTAGATATATGAAAAATCTTGAATATTACTTTGTATAATGAAGCCCATCAGGTCTGACTTTAACACTTTAACACTGAACAATGGAGGGAGGGCAGGAGTCGGAAGGGAGGGCAGGAGTCGGAAGGGAGGGCAGGAGTCGGAGGGGAGGGCTGGAGTCGGAGGGGAGGGCTGGAGTCGGAAGGGAGGGCAGGAGTCGGAAGGGAGGGCAGGAGTCGGAGGGGAGGGCAGGAGTCGGAGGGGAGGGCAGGAGTCGGAAGGGAGGGCAGGAGTCTGAGGGGAGGGCAGGAGTCGGAAGGGAGGGCAGGAGTCGGAAGGGAGGGCAGGAGTCGGAAGGGAGGGCAGGAGTCGGAAGGGAGGGCAGGAGTCGGAAGGGACTGCAGGAGTCGGAAGGGACTGCAGGAGTCTGAGAGAGGGCAGGAGTCTGAGGGAGGACTGGAGTCGGAGAGAAAGGGGTGTGGGACTTGTTAAATGATTGGAGCTTTTGTAATTTGACACTTGCCCCCTTCCCCACGCACATGCTTAGAAGCAGGCAGTTCACATCAATAAATGCAAGCCCTGTCTTCCAAAAAAATAATACTCAGGTTTCAATAGTTTTCTAGATATATGAAAATCTTGAATATTACTTTGTATAATGAAGCCCATCAGGTTTGACTTTAACACTTCCTGAAAGCTTGAAGCCTGAGGGTACGTATTCATTTACTGAACAATGGAGGGAGGGCAGGAGTCGGAAGGGAGGGCAGGAGTCGGAAGGGAGGGCAGGAGTCGGAAGGGAGGGAAGGAGTCGGAAGGGACTGCAGGAGTCGGAAGGGACTGCAGGAGTCGGAAGGGACTGCAGGAGTCTGAGGGAGGACTGGAGTTTGAGGGAGGACTGGAGTCGGAGAGAAAGGGGTGTGGGACTTGTTAAATGATTGGA
>CM050166.1:48092275-48204775 GCA_027410445.1 Discoglossus pictus | reverse complement strand
GACATTCTATTATTGTTATTTATATTAGAGTAAGAAATTATAGCATTATTTTGGCATATTATTATGTTTATTATTATATTAGTATAAAATGTTGCAGTATTGTACATGGAAATTATACATTGTATTATTACATTAGAAATTGTGGCATTGTGTATAAAAATTAAAACTTGTCTTATTATTATTATTATTTTTATTATTATTATTATTAATATATTACTATGATAATTGTTGTATGTGTCTGGAAATCAAAACTGTTTTTATTATTATTATATTTCTTCTTATTATTATTATTATTATATTGCCATAAGAAGTTCTATCATGCTATAGGGAAATTAGACACTTTAATATATTATTCTCCTTAAGGATCTTGACTTTGTCATTGTAAAGATACTTGTGTAACTCAATGAAGCTTTGAGCTATACCATGGGGTCTATACAGACCATGGGGTCTATACATAAAAATACAGTTAACTCCTGCAAGAGGCCCCTTGCACCTAAAATGAACCCCCTATAAGCCAGGGAGCCCCGTCAGGACTCCCTGACACTTATTTACCCCCCTATAAGCCAGGGAATCCCCATTGGGACACCCTGGCACCTAACATTAACCCCACCCACAGCGCAAGCCCTTAAAGGACCTGTGCCACAAATTAACCACTCCTGCGAGTCTTTAAATGACCCGCAGCATATGAATGGTTAACTATGTAACCCCCTCTAATTGACTATTTAACCCCCACTAATTAATTATGTATCCCCTCTAATTAAATATCCAACCTCCCTAATCAGAAGAGAATATACCATGTAATCCATTCTGATTGGCTGAAATCTGATTGAAAGCTATTTTAGCCAATCAGAATGCTCCAATGTATTTTTAATAAAGGAGCAGGCATGGGAACCACAATTTGTGGGAGCTCCTCCTGGGATGAACACCATTAGTTTTAAGTTTTTTTGTTTTTTTTTAGAGCATTGTGTTTTTTTTGGGAGGGCCCTTTCCTGGCCCACAGGATGAGGACATGGGCTTCAATCAAGACCAAAAAGGCCTGGGCCTTCTACATTCAACATGGACACATGGGTGTTTCATTAGGGGGGTTAGGTAGTTTATTGGGGGGGTAATTAATTAGTGGTGTTAATTAATTAGAGGGGTGTAATATAGTTAATTAAAGAGGGTTAGTTTAATTAATTAGGGGGGTTGGATATATAAATAGAGGGGATTACATATTTAATTAGGGGTTGTTAGTTAATTAGTGGGGGGGTTAAATAGTTAATGGGATGAGGTAGGTAGTGTAGGGGTTAATATGGTAGTGTATGGGGTTAATGGGACGGGGAGTTCATTAGATAGTGTAGGGGTTGATAGGGTAGTGTAGGGATTAATGAGATAGTGGGGGGTTAATTAGATAATGTAGGGGTTAATAGGGTAGTGTGGGTGCCACAAACCCCTTTACCAGTTCCTGGATCTTAGCCCATTGATCCACCATAAAGAAAAGACTGCTTGGCTCTAGCTACTGGACTATGTGCCTAAACGCCTCTGTTGTATTGTAATCTGTTTTGTCACATTGTTTGCCAGATAAAGTTAATGTACTCTATTTGAGGTCTGAACCACTAGACATGGAGACAGCATTATGTGTATTTGAAGGTTGGCCTATTGTTCCCAGGTGCCAGACAGGATACCAGGATGCCAGCTTTAGACCCCACGTGGAGTCAATCTCTTGTGTTTGTCTGCCACTCCCTGTCATTGTTATGTTGTATACAGCCCCCTCTGTATCTAACCCCTATAAATATTGTTGACTTTCCAAAAATAAATCAGTTCACTGCTGAGACATATAGAAATGGTATGTTCTCTTATTTGGTGGCTGCGGTACTGATCCTATGCCACCCAGCATGCAACTTGTCCTGGTCACTACCACAGGAAGGTTACTGAGACTTCTAAAAGTGCTGATTCCTGATGGAGAGACTCTGACTAATACAGAAGACAGATATCAGGGTGCTGGTGCTTTGATTTCCAAGAACTTAAATGGTCCTTGTGGGTAGTTAACCTGTAGTCTATAGCAAGTGGCCCTGGGCAGTAATAGCACCTTCCCCTGGATCCCCACAGGGGGGTTAATATTTTAAGGTAGGTTTAATAGGGTAGTGGGGGTTAATATGGTAGTGTAGGGGTTAATATGGTAGTGGGAGGATAATGGGGTAGTGTAGGGGTTAATGGGGTAGTGGGAGTGTTAATAGGGAAGTGGGGTGCTTTGACTTAGTGTCATGAGGGTCCTTGTGGACCTTCTTGGCACTAATAGTGTTAATGTTAGGGTTCAAACTTGTCCCATAAGGGCCTGTATAGGGGTTAATTTTAGGTGCCACACGGGTACTATAATTGTATAGTAGTGTGGGTCCTTTTTAGTAGGAAATGTGTATTTAGACATGCTGCAGTTGTTAACCATTTAGATGCTGCAGGTCATTTAAAGACCTGCGGCATTGGTTAATTTGCAGATCTGGTCCTTTAAGGACTCACGCTGTGGTTGGGGGTTAATGTTAGGCACCTTACAAGACTGAAATCTCAGAAATGTACATCTAAAGGGTTTGTGTGTGTTATAGAATGGAGATAGGTACAAGGTTGCAGTGTGTAAAGCAAAAGGCTCAAGCAAGCGGCAGTAGTTGTTTATAGCACTGTAGATTGTGAGTGAGATAATGCTATAGTCTATGCAGTTGTGAAAGTGCTAACCTTTTTGAAACAGATGCATTTTTAGTGAGTTTTTGAGGAAGGAGGATAGTTTAGTGGAGCTAGATAAGGAGTTCCATAGAGATGGGGCAGCATGAGAAAAGTCGTGAAGGTGAGAGTGAGAGGAGGTCATAAGAGAGGAGGAAAGAAGACGGTCATTAGAAGTGTGAAGAGGGCAGTTGGGGGAGTAATCCATAAGGGTAATTTGCATAAACAAGAAAACAAATTAGAGGTGCTCAATCATGTCCACAAAACTAACCTATTAAGGTTAGTTCATTCTCTGTTTGAGTACCTCTATTTTGGCTTTTTGGTTATGCAGATGACCCTTAGGGATAAGTCTCCCTAAGGGTGATAGGGGAATCTAGACATGGACCCCTCGCTCACTGTGCCTTAGGGAGTCATCAACTACACCTCAATGACGAGGCACAAAGAAGGACGAAACGTATGTCTGGGGTTTGCTGTTTCTCCTGTTCAGGATAGAATTGCCTGGTATTTTGGGCCTGGGTCACTCTATTGGTTGGGACCAGACTGATATTCTACAGGATATTTCTCCCTGTGAAGAGCACAAGTGAGCTAAAAGTGGTTGCTCTCAGAGTAGGTTATCATGCTCAAAGAACTAACCTATTATGGTTAGTTCATTCTCTGGTTGAGCACCTCTATTTCGGCTTTTTGGTCTTCTGTAAGATAGTGACATATTTTGAGGATGTTTTTAGATGAAAATGGCAAGATTTTGTTATTGATTACATGTCAGGAATAAACGAGAGGGCAAGGTCCAGTAGAATCCCAAGAGAACAAGCCTTAGCGGTTGAAGTGATGATGGCATTGTGAACAGATATATTTGAGGAATGGAGGCTATAGTATAGGGTGGGAAGATTAGGAGCTCGATCTTGAACAACAAAACCAACAAGCATACATATGAAGTAGACAATATATGTATGATCTTTTACCTACAAATGTCACGACAGAGAGCTACGTCATGGATGCCGAGAGAGGAGAATTTGGATTAGAAAAGGGTGGTCAGCTGTATCAGAGACAGCAGAGAGTATCAGAATATAGAAGACCCTCTGATTCATTAGTGACATTTGTGAGAGCTGTTGCTGTTGAGTGTTGGGGCCAGAAGCTAGTTTGGAAAGGGGTCAAAAAGGGAATTGGAGAACATAAATTGGGTAAGATAATTGTAGACTAGTCGCTCAAGCAGTCTTGAAGCCAGGGGAAATAACGAGATATAGAGATAGTTAGTTGCAGAAGCAGTGTCAGATGAGGGTTTCTTAAGAATAATTGGAATTAAAGAATATATTAAGATGATGGAAACTTGACAGTGATTAGGAAAGGATGAATAGATATGTGAGAGTTGGGATAAGTTTAGGAGAGAGGGCAGGGATTAGCGATGATGGAATAGGATCATGTGGACAAATTATGAGGCGAGAGGTTGCTAGTAGAGTAGAGACATCATCCTTGGTTACAAGGTCAAAGGAGTCCATATTGGGTATAGAATAATAATTATAATAATAACAATAATAATAGATTGATAATAGAATGACATTTAACATGAACCTGAATATCAATTTATCTGAATAAATCCATGTCATAAACAAATATGCTGTTTTGAAAAAACACAATTTATCATATAGACCGTTAAAAATAAAAAGCACAGCCTTTGATTTATTAAAGAACCACTGTAATCCCATATTTATAATATGTGTTTTGCCTTCATACGATTGTATTGAACAAACTTGTTGCAATAATAACTCATAAAGTAAAAAATAATAACTCATATAGTAAAAAGAAAAAAAGAGCCATTTCTGGGCATGAAAGTCTGAAGTATACAGCACAAATTGTCAAAATAGCAGGGTTATTGTTTTTGGTGATGTCTGCTAGAATAGAAATGTGGTAACTCAAAGTGTCAGTGCTTTAAATAGGGCTAATAGAAAACACTTTACTGTACAAGGACACATCATAGTAAAAAAAGCAGCTTATTCAAAAAGCCTATAGCTGCCCACAGTAAACATCATTGCGCAAAAAACTTGATAAACTGAAGGATGATTTTTTTTCTTACTTTTTTCTTGTAATCATTCTTGTACAGTGGTCTATAAACTTTTCACTGGCAGAAGGGCTTGCAACACGTTGCTCATGGTCGCAGTGAACTTCATCTGTCTCATGTATTTGAATTAGTCTGGAGATTATGTTGACGGTCTTGTGAATGTCCTTGAAAGTTAAAGGCATCAATGTAAAATATATTACAAATGTAATGTATTCTTAGTCATTCTGTGTATCTGTGCTAACTGGGCCTGTCAGGTGAACGTAAATCATGGTATGGATCCACTTCAGTAGGTTTGCATATTATTAAGACCAAACACCTACTGGTACAATTCTAACATTCATTGTTCACGGAAGTGAAAAATGGAGTAGCAGTCAATGTGCAGTAATCCAGATGAATAATCAAAGAATTGTTGTATAAAGTGATACTTTCTTTATTGGACAAATGTTTTATTTAGAGTAACGAGCTTCTGAGAGTATTGCTTCTGACTTCATAAAGAGAGTTGTACTTCTGGAAAGCTTGTCACTTAAGATAAAACATTTGTACAATGAAAAAGGTATCACTTATATTGAAATACTCTGATTATTTACATAAATGTGAAGGAATATGTAACTCCTTAACTGCTCAAATGTAGCAAATTCTTAACCTCTTTATGACTTACTTGTGAAAGATTACCATGACAAAATCCAGATCCAGAATATCATAACATTAGTTCCAGAGTTGGCCAGTCGCAGAACCTCCTGTATTTAAGGATTAGGGGATTTCCAAAGAGACATCAACAGACATCCTCTCTCTGGGCCTCATTCTATTAGCGGCCGCAGCCGTTGCGGGGCCGCAAGGACCGGCCGCAAGCTATTCGGCTATTCTATTCCCTTACGGCCGGGGGCTCCGGCAGGCTTGCGGCCGGTGCCTTGCTATCTCTTGCGGCCGAGGAAAGCCTTTGATCTAAAACGGCCGCAAGAGTTTCGGCCGTAAGAAATTCCTATTTGCAATTCAATTGCTCCGGGAAACCTCTCTGCAAGGCTAAAAGCGAGCCGCTGCTTACTTGCAGGAAAGAGGTCTCGCTAGCACCAATTAAGCACATAAAATAGCTCAAATAAAGCCATCCTGCACTTTGAGAAGACTATAAAGGGATTTTAGGTGTTAGAAAAAATAGCACATGAACCCCGCAAGGAATCGCAGCCTTACGGACGATTTACGGCCGCTAATAGAATGAGGCCCTATGTCACCAATGTTACTCCTATACATGCCTTTAGTATATACTAAAGATACAGACTTCTTCATAATACAGATTTTGATAATAACCAATAGACATATCTAATAGGCACATTCTCATAATTACAAAAACAGTTGAAGCTAATCTTGAGGAGCACATTTTTCCAAGAGCACAATTATATTTCAAATAATTTATATTAATAAATAGATGGGTTGACAAATATATAAAGAATGTATATAAATTACAATCAAAGAGTAAATTAAAAACAATACAAATGTTTGGGTGTTTCCAGTGAAGAATGAGAGAAAACCTACAATAATTTGGCACCTAAAAGCTGACCACTAGGAGCAGATAACATATTACATACTAGAGCCATTTACCAAATTACTTTCTCAGATGCTTTCCTTTTCCTTCTATATGAAAAACCATTCTAACATTGCATACCTTCCTACCTAATAAACTTCACTTGCTATGACCCTTGCTATTCCTTATCTGCCTCTTCCATTCCTTTAGATTGTAAGTAGTGAGTTTCCAATCTTGAGTGCTTTGGGAAAAAAACACTTTCTACAAAGATTCTAAGCTCAAAACAGGGCCCTCCATTTTCTGCAGTTTTTTGAAATTATATGTTTCCTTTTCCCCTGTATAGTGCTATGGAATATGTTAGTGCATTACAAATAAAAGTAATAATAATAATAATAATAATAATAATATGTGTAGCCACTTGCTCCACATACTGTTTACTTACTGCAAACGAAAGTATCTCATTTTAATCAAAGATTTAGCTGCAATCTAGTGTACACACACTTAATAACAATCCGTTTTGCAATTATGTGGCTGCCTTGAGATCACTCTATCTTGTAGTATTAAAAAAGATTGCACAGATGTAGAGAACAACTTTCCTTTTAGTGTTTCTATGTCAGTTTTCAAAACATCACATCACTCATTGTTCTTGCAAACCCAAACATTTTTTATTGTTTAAAACCAACTGTTTGGGATAGTTGACAAAAAACATGTTACAATACCACCATTACAGTCAATCCAGTCAATTGCAAGCTCCTGCAGTCTTTTTTCCATCTAATATTTTGCACATTATCTCTGAATCATGGCCACTTTTTCTACAAGTCTCAAATTTAAAATATGTTATTTGAACTTAATAGTTTAAAAATAAAAATAAAAAATACAGCATGTTATATGCAGTAACTGTTTACTGGTAAGGTTCATCACTTTGTTTGCTTAGGAGTGTGATGGTATTGTAAGTTTTATTCCTTATCAGATTTGCTTCAATATGTTGTAAATTGAATTCCTTTGTTGAAACTCATTAAATAAATTACAAGAACCCACTAATTACTTTTATATGCTTTTAACTTCAGCAAGAAATTTTAGCTTTTTCCTTTTAGCTTAATGTGTCTGGAGAAACCAAAGGACATTTGCAGGGTGCTTGTAATGTGTGCCTGAAAAGCCTACTTGGTGCTCCTGTCTTGCTCTTGGCAAGTACAAACAGTTACTGATTATTTCTCTTCTAGCTGAAAACAAAACTGCAGGAGGTGTGCCAGATGACCAGTCCTCATGGCCACATCATATCAGTAGAAGTAAAGGGGGACCATTTATGACAGGCTCCAGGTGGATACTCAGTTCTTCCTCAGAAGTCCCATGGAGACTCCAGTCCCGGAGAGATATATAGAACATTGTACATAAAGGATTGTCAAATTGCCAATGTCCACTGGATAACAGAAAAAGCAAGAGAGTTCCAGAAATGCACATACTTCTGCTTCATAGACTAATCTAAAGCCTTTCACTGTGTGGATCACAACAAAATGTGGCATGTTCTTAAAGAGATGGGAGTAACAGATCATCTCATCCTCCTCCTAAGAATCTGTATGTGGACCAAGAAGCCACGGTCAGAACCGAACATGGGACAACAGAATGGTTCAAGATCGGAAATGGAGTGCGACAAGGTTGTATATTGTCATCTTATTTATTCAACTTATATGCAGAATACATCATGTGTAAGGCTGGACTGGATAACTACAAAGCCGGAAGAAATATCAACAACCTCAGATACGTGGATGATACTATCTTGATGGCTGAAAGTGAGAAGGATCTAAAGGACCTAATGATGAAGGTAACAGAAGAGAGTGCAAAAGTTGGCCTACTGCTCAATGTTAAAAAGATGAAGATCATGGCACGCAGCAATCTCACTTCCTGACAAATAGACAGGGAATAAGTGGAGGCATTGACAGAATTTATTTTCCTGGGATCCAAGATATGTGCAGACTGTAGTCATGAAATTTAAAGATGTTTGCTTCTGGGGAGGAACAGCCAGGGGCCCTGTTGTGAGAGCATGACCATAAACAAGTCTGAGCGCCATAGAATTGACATCTGAATTGTAGTGTTGGAGAGGACTGCTTAAAGTTCCTTGGACTGCAAAAAAAAAAGATTCCATAAATCAGTACTTTAGGAAATCGAGACAAGCTGTTCACTAGAAGGTATGATCATGAGGAAGAAACTAAAATATTTTGGCCATGTCATGAGACGGCAGGATTCTCTAGAACAGACTCTGATGCGTGTAAAGATTGAAGCCATAAGAAGAATGGGACGACAGAGGCGGAGATGGATAGATGAAGTCATTGAAGCAATGAACATGAACTTGATGGAGCTCAGAGGGGCAGTGACTGAGAGATATAAAGGATGTAGAATAATATGCCAGAGAAGACATGAAGGAAAACCACAAACCACCTTTGAAGGCATAACTCTAAAATAGTTCTTAGACTGCATGCTTATGTGAAAGCTTAATAGTCACTATATTTAAGTTGCTTATTCATAGCTGTACACAACCATATGTAGCATAATATAATGGATTATTTAAGATCACACTGTGTTAAATACCCAGCCCATATATAGATTCTAAACAAATCACATTTAAAATGTCTGGACGACAACATATGTTTCATCCACTACAAGGCTCTCGTCTGGACCAGATTCTCACACTTTGTTGCCATTATTTATAGGGATACGGTTAATGAGAGCGTGAGTGGTGGGTGAGTGAGTGTGTGAGAGTGGTGAGTGAGTGAGTGGTGGAGGATGAGTGAGTGAGAGAGTGAGTGGTGAGTTGGTGAGAAAGAGTGAGAGGTGGGTGAGGGAGTGGTAGGTGAGTGAGTTTTGAGTGAATGAGTGGTGAGTGAGTTAGTGGTGGGTGAGTGAGTGAGAAAGTGAGTGGTGTGTGATTGAGTGAGTGAGAGAGGGAATGGTGGGTAAGTGAGAGAGTGAGAGAGTGAGTGATGGGTGAGTGAAAGAGTGAATGAGGGGTGACTGAATGAGTGGCAAGCTTGAGGAAGTAATTGGTGAATGAGTGGTAGGTGAGAGAGTTAGAGGTGGGTAAGTTGTAAGTGAGAGATAGGTAAGTGCTGAGTGAGAGTTGAAGAGAGACTATTTTATTATTTGCAGCCTTTAGCAATAAGTACAGTAACATCCCAAGTGACACGGTTTGCACAGTAGGAGTCTTTATCTGAAACAGCAGGGAGATGAAGCAAATGAAGTTCTGGCAGAGATCTGCCCTTACAACCTCAGTTCTTTTACTGAGTATGTCAGAAGCCACTGAGATGGAGATTGATACAATGTATTAGCCTGCTTCTGATTGGGCACAACTAAATAAGAAATGTATGCTAATTTAGAGTAGACCAACAGATGCAACTGGCAACAACCATACGAAATGTTGCTAACTTCAAGGTAAGCTACTTAATGATTATTTTAGGACTCTTATCAAGCAATTTTTTGCATACACTACTAAGTCTTCTCTATCGGATGCATTCAAAATCAACTTGTTTTTTGCTTATTCTTAAAGAGCATGAAAACTGGCTATTATCCATTATCCATTATCCATATTTTTAAATGAATCAATCCTAAGTAATTCATGTTGCTGTTGCTGTATTTACATACAAATGAGCATCTTGTGCATATTAATTAGCTGCTTTGATATGCTAATTTGGATTACCATTTGCTTATTTGTCTCTTCAGTGGCCAAAATAAAGAGCTGCAATGTTACCTGGCTATTAGCCCCCTCTCCAACCCTTATCAAGCACTCTGAGCATCAGATTAGCATACTGAGCTGCACATTATCTGGTCTACACATTGTCCTCCATTTTTTGCAGTCACTGCGTAAGTTAGTACAATATTTCCTATTATTATTACAGGTCATTAATATACTCAATATTTGTTGTCTATGTGAGTCTGATGGAATAAACTTATAGCAAAAAGTCCTTAAACATTAGAGTAAACAAAGAGCTTTATATGGAAGAAACTAGATAACAGGGAGGATAATATAAAGTACAGTCCTAAAGCCAATAGTTTATTTATTATTACAATTTGTTTTATATATTTTATCTTCCTTTGGTTCAACTTAATGAAAATATATAAGCTTATTGAAGCAAAACATGCAGCAGTGGAAATTACAGTATTTTTTCAAATGTTTAAGCACATTTGCAGTAAAGAGAAAAGGCATGACTACTTCAGTTATTCCTTCAACATATATACATTATTATTTTTTTAAATGATACTTCACCATTGCAGATTTAGTATTCCACTTTGATTACTGGGACCGTGAATAACCTCCTATAAATACAACTGGACACAGCTTTATACTAATGCACATATATATCTGGCATCAAGATGATTTAATCACATTATTAAGATTCTGACAGTATGTACTTTCAACATGCCAGAAAATTCACAGTGCTTGAGGCATAATATTATAGCTGAATGTTATATTTCTTGATGAAGTGCCGTGGATCTGCCAGTTTAGCTCCGGTGTTTAGCAATCAAAATATAAGTATGCTTCATCTTTAGTCATTATTCATTGTTGACAACTATAGTATAGTTAGGACATTTAGCTCCAGGGAAAGATTAGATCAATGCTGTTTGCAATGACATAGAATTGTGCACCTTGCTTCTTAGTGATGTGCATTTGAAACTGTATAGTAGGTGTGGATATAATTATGTCTAAATGAATTCTCTTTGTATAATATCCATTCAGTAATACAGAGCTGTTTCAGGGATTTATTTTAATTAGTTTTTGTATGCAGCATTATAATAGCATCATGTTTTTATAGATACCGCCCTATGAATGCAGATCCTGTATAGTTTTCTTTTAATAGAAGGACTCGTCATCTACCTGGAACCTGTCCCAAATGGTCCCCTTTACTTCTGCTTATATGATGCTGCTATGAGGATTGGTCATCTGGCACGTCTCCTGCAGTTTTGCTTTCTGCCAGATGAGATATAGGAGCCAAGTATGCCATAGAACTAGCACATTTATGGCTATATTCTATAGTAGAAAAGTACATACAGTGCCTTGCATAAGTATTCACCTACCCTGTGTGTTTGCAGTTTTTTTGTTATAACCCAGCCTAATTGATGCTCCTCTAGAAATTCATCCTACTTTTTTGGGATTTGCAGCATGATGCAGATAGTTTAGATATAATCTCTTACAAACTCTATGGCCTTCTAGAAACTGGTGTATTTATTCTGAGATCATGTGACTTTAAGTGTGCACTGGCTGACTCAATCCAACTAATTATGTGACTTCTGAAGACAAATTATTGCACCTGAGCTAATTTAAGGTGATAAATATTTATGCAAGGAAGATTTATCAGTTATTAAGTTACAGCTGTCCCTCAACATCTGCAGGTTTGAAACTCGCAGTTTGACATTAGGTTTCTTTTACTGGGCCTTCACACAAGATCTAGCTAGGTACCCCTGCGCTGAGGGTCAGGAGGACTCTAAACCCCACCTATGTGCCCGAAAAGGACCCTTATCCCCTAGTGGACGGCCTGAATAAAGCCTTTCACCGTGGGGTGAGATCTCGTCCCCTTCCTGAGAGACAAAACATGGGTAAACTGATAGTTTACCCATGTTTTAGTTATTCACAATTTTTTGGCATTCACAAGGACCCCGGAAACGGAATGCCCGCAAATGTGGAAGGCCGCCTGTACTCTGTATACATCAATCCCAATTTAATACATTTTCATTTCATGTTGTAATACTACAAAATGTGCAAAGTTCCAAGATGGATCAAATGGAAATCAAGACACTGCATATCAACTGAAAAAACACATTAGATATAAATGAGGGCCAAATAGAATTTTTTAAAGATAAAGTCCAGAACTCTTGTGACCCTACACACAACGATCACATAACTTGCTGGACCTCACCTCTGCATAAAATGCCATTGAGGATTCTCGGTTTGATGGAAGTGTCTGGTATCAGTACTAACATTATTTTGCAATACTTCATTATACTCCCACTCTGAAAGCCCTGTACCTCTTCTGCTGCCACCTGGATCCAGCAACAAGCACCATTTGCAAAACTCTCCCACTCTGAAAGCCCTGTACCTCTCCTGCTGACACCTGGACCCAGCAACAAGGTATTATCACAGGACCCCACCAGTGTCATCACCTTCCCTCCTATGGATATTTAACATTATTTCAAATGTCTCTGTTATTATATCTTCACGGATATTTTTTTTTCACTCTAATTTTATTTTGTTGTGCACACCACTGCTTTTTACAACCTCTAAGAACACATTGTCCCTCTCTCCTCCCCCACTAATTCTTATATACATATCTGTTAGAGGACAATTTGCAAAACGCTCCCGCTCTGAAAGCCCTGTACCTCTCCTGCTGACACCTGGAACCATTCCTCTCCCTCCCTGCCCCTCTCCCACCCGCCCCTTCTTTCTCTTATTTACTCATTCAAATCAGCAACTCCTGCTAATTAATCCTGGTTACTCTTCTAAAAGATACACTGTGTCACAATGTTTCCTCCCACCTTTTTCTTCTTTATAACCTCCTGTCTGTCTCTCAGATTCTCCTCCCCATTTTCCCCACATCATGTATCCAATGAAATAACCATTTCACCTTCTCTCATCTCCTTCCCTTTTGCTTTTTCCCACAAGCTCCTCTTCTTCCACCAGTCACTATCTCCTTCATCTCCTATAGATCACAAGCAAACATGCTTCTGTACAACCCACTCCCATCTCCTATCCCTTTCATTGCTTCTGCTGGCAGTTGGAGATATATCTCCTAGTCCAGGCCCTCACTAATTTCCACCCACTGTCAGCCATGCACTGCCCCCAGGATGGCAAATACACAAAACCCCCACAACTTAATACCTATCTCCTGCAACATACCATCCTCTTTGTCCTTTCCTGTGCTCTCTGGAATGCACGATCTATCTGCAATAAACTCCTTCAATCTACTGGCTCTCACAGAAACCTGGCTCTCTCCTTCTGACACTGCTTCTCCTGCTGCACTCTCCCATGGTGGTTTTCACTTCAGTACCACAACTTGACCTGGGAACTGACATGGTGGTGGTGTTGGCATATTACTTTCCTCTCATTTCACTCCATAACCCCTATGCCTTCCCTCCAATTTGCATCATTTGAAGTTCACACCATTCTCCTTTTCTCCTCTATCTTTTTAAATGTTGCTATGATCTATCTCCCTCCTGGACCAGCCTCTCAATTTTTTGATCACTTTGCATCCTGGCTCCCTCAGTTTCTCTCCTCCAACATTCCTTAATACGTTCTTGGCGACTTCAACATTGCCATTGTCACTCCCATCTCCCCTACTGCTGCTAAATTGCCTTCACTCACATCTTCCCTAGGCCTCTCATAATTTACATATTCCCCAACTCGCCATGATGGACACTCCCTAGACCTTATTTTCACCCACCTCTGCACAACTTCTAACCTCGCCATCTGCACACTACCTCTATCTGACCACCACTATCTGTCCTGCAGCCTCACTACATATTTCTCTCACTGGCCTTCTTCTATCCAGGTCACCATTACACACAGAAACCTGCAATCACTTGACACGCTCGCTCTCATCCACAACCATGACACACCACACAAACACGATACATCCAGAGGTGCTCCCGTACTGCTGAACGACTATGGAGAAAATCACGCACTTCAGCAGATTTCCACCACTACAAGTTTATGTTACGCTCCTACTTCTCTGCCCTCAACCTTGCCAAACAGCACTATTTTACATCTTTAATATATACACTCTCCTCTAACCCCCAAATTTTTTTTTTTGCTTTATTCAACACTCTCCTCCGCCCACCACCACCATGTTTCTTACTTCCTGTCCCACAGCTGAAGACTTTGCAAGAAATTTTAAGCATCAAATTGAAAACATTTGTAACAAACTCTCCTCTCAACATGGATCACACACTCTCTGCTCTCAACTAACTGATAACACCCAGCCTTTACCCTTCCCTAATCCCACATCCATTATGCGTACCTTGTAACAGAGGATGAAGTATCCAGCCTGCTATCAACCTCTCGCCTTACTACCTGTGCTCTAGATCCTATTCCATCACAGCTTATCCCTCCCCTCTCTACCACACTTACCCCTGCTCTCACACATCTCTTCAACCTTTCCTTAAACACTGGCACGTTTCCATCATCTATAAAACATGCCATAATTACACCCAGTCTTAAAAAATCCTGACACTGATTTCGCAACTAACTACCGCCATATCTCTCTACTTCCCCTGGCTTCCAAACTGCTTGAGCGTCCTGTCTACAATCGCCTTACCCAATTTATCTCCTCCAACTCCCTTCTTGACACCTTCACAAAAGTCACTAATGACTTGCTCACTCAATAATATACATAAAAAACAATGGAAGGGCAAAATAAAATTAACAGTGAATTGTTAAGCATGACACTTGAATAAACGCTTGCTTAAATGCAATATTAATTTATTCTGTCTGTTGCCATCTTATTTCATACTGGCAAAATCATGGAATAAAAAAGCCCAATTTTCAAATCTCATATTGAAGTTTCAAAAATATAAAAATACTAGCGACTTGCCCGTTAAAAAATGACTGCAATAAAATTGTAAGCTAGGCAATGCTGTTTGCCACACAATGTTAGGCTTTTGGTTCTCTAAGTACCTTTGGCGCTGATTGCGAGGGTCGCAATGAGCGTCTTCTTGCCTGTGCGTTCTTGCGAGCCTCTCCTCTGGTATTTTTATTTTTTATATATATATTTTTGTTAATAATAATTAATTAATGAAGTACTACATTAATATACTTTACCTATTTGTAATTAATATATCCAGCAATCAATATGCTGAAGAGCTAACAATCGGTTTTGATTTTGCTGCAGCATACAATGTATATTTGGACTGTTGCTGACCTGAGGAGAAAGTGTCAGCAATGTGGCAATTGTGCAGTGTATATAGGGCAAACCATTTGTTTAGTTGTGTAAAGCGGCATTTTAAAATGGTAATGTTACATAGTTACATAGTTACATAGGCCCTCATTCAATTGCGATTTGGCCAATTGAATAGTGCTCTAAATAAGCACATAACATATATTTTTTAAAGATTTTTTTAGTTATTGAAAACCTTGCTTTTAGATAGATGCTTACTAAGAAAAAACTTATTTAAAAAAATATGTTATGTGCTTATTTAGACCCCTATTCAATTGGCCAAAATAGCAATTGAATGAGGGCCATAGTATTTAAGGTTGAAAAAAGACTTTCAGTCCATCAAGTTCAACCTTTTAAGATATCCTCTGATCTGCAATATGCGGATTAACTATTAATTAATTAGTCGTATAAAAAAAACAAAAAAAACAATTCCCTCCTGATCCCAGACACCGGCGACCGGACTTCTCCCTGGATCAATACTGCCTCTCTAATTATCCATGATAACCCTGAATTCCCTTTTTAATTAGAAATAAATCCAGTCCCCTTTTAAAGTTATCTATCGAATCCGCTGTCACCACCTCCTCTGGTAGAGAATTCCACAGATTAACCACCCTTACTGTGAAGAACCCTTTTCTTTCTTTAAGGTGGAATCTTTTTACTTCTAACCTCAAGGGATGTCCTCTTGTCAGTTGAAAACCTCTTGGCACAAAAAGCTCCCTTGACAAATCTTTATACTGACCCTGGATGTATTTATATAAGGTAATCATATCTCCTCTTAGACGCCTTTTTTCTAGAGAAAATAAGTTTAATTTGGTTAGTCTTTCTTCATAACTTAGCCCCTCCATTCCCCTTATAGTTTTGTTGCCCTCCTCTGTACCTTTTCCAGCTCTAAAATGTCCTTTTTATGAAGTGGTGCCCAAAATTGTACTCCATATTCCAAATGAGGGCGTACTAGAGATTTGTATAGTGGCAGAATTATATTTGCTTCCCTGGCTTCTATACCCTTTTTAATACATTCTCATATTTTATTTGCCTTTGCAGCTGCTGCTTGGCTTTGAGCACTGTTACCTAGGTGGTTGTCCACAAGCACTCCCAAATCCCTTTCAATATCTGATACACCTAGATTTGCTCCATTAAGATTATAAATTGCATGGCTATTTTTCCTTCCCAGATGCATAACTTTACATTTATTCGTATTAAATCTCATTTGCCATTTAGATGCCCATTCCTCAATTCTATGTAAATCCCTTTGGAGGGAAAGCACATCATTATCTGATTTAATTACCTTGCACAACTTTGTGTCATCAGCGAAAATGGAGACACCACACTCCAATCCTACCTCTAAGTCATTAATAAATATGTTAAAAAGGAGAGGACCTAATACTGAACCCTGAGGAACCCCACTTACCACATTAGTCCAATCGGAGTATGTTCCATTTGCTTCCTGTCTTTTAGCCAGCTCTCAATCCATGAGCAGATATTTACTGCAACTACTGTATCTCTTAGTTTGCACAATAGTCTCCCATGTGGCACTGTATCAAAAGCCTTGGCAAATTCCAGAAAGACTACATCCACTGAGTTGCCTTGATCCAGGTTCCTACTAACCTCCTCCTAGAAACTAATTAGATTTGTTTGACATGACCTATCCCTCATAAATCCATGTTGACTCCTACTTATAATCCTGTTCAAATAGACATATTCGTGTATATTATCCCTTATTAACCCTTCAAAAATCTTCCCCACTACAGAAGTGAGGCTCACTGGTCTATAATTTCCCGGAGTTGCTCTTGCTCCATTTTTAAATATAGGTATCACATCAGCTTTTCTCCAGTCATCTGGTAGAGACCCTGTGTGGAGTGAATCTTGAAAAATTAAATATAATGGTTTGGCTGTTACAGAACCCAGTTCCCTTAGTACCCTTGGATGTATTCCATCAGGACCAGGGGCTTTATTAACATTTATTTTGTCCAACCTCTTTTGGATTATTTCCTGTGTTAACCAATTATTTGGCAAAGGTAGTCCTGATATGTTGCCTTGTTCCAACCACTGGTACCTCCCTTGTGTAAACCGAAGAAAAGAACCTATTTAGCTCATCTGCCTTTTCTTGGTCACTAATTATCAGACGGCCTGTGTCACATTGTAATGTTCCTATAGCTTCCTTCCTCGCCTTCTTCCCATTAATATACTTAAAAAATATTTTAGGGTTAGTCTTACTCTCTTTTGCAATTAATTTTTCATTTTCTATTTTAGCCAGTCTAATCGCGCTTTTGCAAGCCTTGTTGATTTCCTTGTGTTCCTGTAAAGCAGTCTCTGTCCCCTCTTGTTTGTATAATTTAAATGCCTGTTTTTTACTCCGTATCTTGATCTTTAAATCATTGTTAAGCCACATTGGATGGGATTTACTCCTTTTACTTTTATTCCCACACAGTATATGCCGATATATATGTATATATAGTAAGGATTTAAATGTTGTCCACTTGTGGGCAGTGTTTTTACCTGCCAGTTCTCTGTCCCAGTCTATACTTTGTATTGCTGCCCTTAGACCGTTATTAGTTTCAAGTTTGTGTTGTAAAATGGCTGCGATTTGTCTATGTGTTAGAGTAGTTTGTAATAGTGTATTTTGGACCTTGTACGTTCCTGGGTAAAAGTCTTATGTGCCGGGAGGTGTTTTGCGTGGTTATGGGTCTTGTAGCCTCGTTTTTGTTTTTTTCGTCCGCCATTTTTTTTCTCACTTAGGCGAGTTTTGAGTGCTGAAACTGTGCAAATGCGACTTAAATTTGCGTGCAACCTCACTGCCGAGATGTCCTGGCTGTCCCCCCGTGCTGTGTGTGATGTTTTTTGTATGTTTCTTTATTTGTTTTTCCTGTTTTCGGCCGTTAACTTTGTATTTTTTGGACCTTGTATTTTTATTTTTTCAAAGTCCCGCGAATCGTATTTTTTTATAAGTCCCGTTTCTTTTTTTGCTGCAATTTATTGAAGGTGCTACGGGTCTCGCACTGTGAATTGTATAATTGAGCTTTCTGTTGATCTGTAGTTCCGCGGGTCATAGGTATGATGCTTAAGTCGTGCGGAGTCGTAGAGATGAGCGCCTATGGCACTCATCTCCAACAGCGAAATTAGCTCCTTCTGCGTTCCTTGCCTGGCCGCAACCGTGGCCCTCGCTTCGCAGTTTTGACGTTGCGTTACCAATGTTTTTTGCCAAGTCTGTGCTGCTGAGAACTATATATGTGATACACACAAGTCATAAGGTAAAATTTATTAAAGGGATATGTCAAATGCTCCAAATATGGTATAATATAGAACATTAGGTAATAATAACCACCTTATCAATTGAATGTTACAGTAAACCTACTTTGCCATATTAGCCTTATGATCCCCCCCCCACCCCCACACACACACACACAAAGCCTATTCTAAGCCTATTCTGCTATCTCATTCATATGAGTGATTATTGATAATTATCTCTACATATCAAAAAGCATACATTTACAAGAATGATCACATACAGACCCCAGAGAGTAACTATGCTTTTTAGGCTAATTACTCTCAGGGGTCTGCTGGCTTAGTCTCCTTATCCAAGACACATTATCGGATGCTCACCTCTGTTGGTCCCTACACTGGCTCTTTATCCTATCAAAAATAAAATTTGAAATCCTAATTTACAAAATGTTCAACTGTACCTCCCTATATCTCAGCTTTTCTCTTCAAATACACTCCATCTCGCTCTCTCCCCTCTGCCCATAATTTGCTCCTCCCATACCCTATAATGACCTGCTACAATGCACACCTATAGGACTTCTCAAAAGCAGCCATACTCTTTGGAATTCCTTACCTCATTTCCATTAAGGGGGGTGATTTGCATATATGTAAAGTCACTCTTAAATGAAAGAGTTCAGTTATAGAAATTAAAATATATTGTAGTGTAAAAGTTTTAGCACTTGCATTTAGAGCTCCGGTGCCTGGAGGTAAGCTCATATATCCTAATATATCCTAATCCTTTATTCGGAGGGGATACTAGAGGTTTATAGTACTTGATTTAGCTATAAGGACATTACATAATTATCTTCAAACAAGGTTCCGGCTTTCAGATATCTTTAAGAACTTCTACAGGTACTGTTTTAAGACGGCTTTTTTACATCTCCGACGGTGAGGGTGAATAAGTACTATTTTAAGTTATTATTATCATTACAGTTTAAATATAAAATGCACCTTTATAAGTTATTATTGAAGAGTGTATTGACCTTTCTATTGTTAAGTAAGAATTAAAATGAAAGGCTAAAAGGTGGCTGCAAAGCTTGGCAGGGCACTATCAATGCAACTAGAAACACTTACCCAAACAACAGGATGCCTTTTTGTGATATATCAGAATGACACTTTCAAATTGAAAATGCACATTTTTCTGGACTTTTAATACATTCTTAATACACTATTAGCTTTCCCTTTCTTTCTTCTTTTTCATGTAAAGGTGTTTGCCTCTGAGAGCCGCTCACTGATACTACAGAAAGGACAGAAGCAATAGGGTTAACTTGTGGAATGGCGATCCAATCATTGCTTCAGAGGCATATGAGTGTGATTGAAACATGTTCCTTTCTAAACTTTTACTTGATACAGTTTATTATTTTTTAGTGCCTCAATAAAGGACACCAATGTGTAATTAGCAAGACTTCCTTCTAAATAGTTTTTATAAACTGCTGACAGACAGTGTACTTTATGAAAAATGTCATGCTTGTAAAATATAAAGCAAATTAACATTAATAGCTAGCCAATGATAAACCGTAAATTAATTTAAGATAATTTTTCAACTTCACCACACTCTGCTAGTGCCAAGGCACTGACATGTCTATTATCCTTCCTGTCAGGGCTGGCCCAGCCGCGAGTACAACTGGTGCATTGCCCCGGGACACTCCTCTAAGGGGCTCCAGTGCTGTATTTATTTTTTTCTAATTTGCCCTTGGATGACCCCTTAATCTTGGTCCATTCTTGGCACTAGAGGGAGACACAGAGGCAGGGGTAGGGGCAACATTTTATAATTGTTTCACAGGGCCTCCATTAACTAGCTCTATCACTTCTTCCTGTCCAGCTCACAAAGAGAAGTAGGATTTGCATTTAGTAATGTCTGTAAATGTCTATAAAGTATATACAACATTATTGACATAAACAGAGTCTGCTATAAGTAACATTTACTCTCATTTATTAATAATAAAAAATATTAATTTACATGACACATATATTCAAGCAAGAGCAGGGAAGCCACTTGCTCCATTCATTTAACTCCCACTGAAAAAGCTATTAGTTGCAGGTAGCATTGTGTAGCCTTAAATCAGCTGTGAAACAATGCTGGGTTTGCAGTTACTTGAATTATATTTTTATCCAAGCAGGTTTTGCACAGACTATGGACCCCATTCAATTGAAAGCTCTCAATTGCATTTAAATGGAACTTTTGGCTGCGGGTCACAATTTTTCTAAACATTTAGATGTATTCAATTGTCTATAACTCACAACTGCCCTCTTATAGCCTCCACACGGATACCATGCTCTCATAAGTAGGATTTCAGGGGGCGTTATCATACGATCTGACAATATTTAAGCAAGCCCATAATGTATTTCTTAAACAATCACAATACGACTTAGAGCCAATAGTGAATGAGAGAGTCATCATGATGTCAGTAAAACATGGAGTTTATACTTAACCCTCACTCAGAGACAATTAATTAGTGTTGAGAAGTAAATTTAGCAATCGGACTTGCAATCCAGCAATGGAGAAATCAATAAAAATCATTAAAGCAAATGTATTAACCCCTTAAGTCCTGGGATTCATTTCACACAAAAAAAAAAACAATGAAAAAAATATTTTTTAATTGCATATTTGTGGTGCAATTAATTCTAATGTATTTATATGCATTCCGGTGCTTTTAAAGTACATTACTATATTTTAAATTGCTGTGTTTGAAAAAGCCCTTGCGAGTCCTATTCAGTACTTATAACATTTTTGACAGAAACTTGATACATTGTATCAGACTTAATTTGTGAGCTAGAACTACAGGTCTTATAGAATAATGATTTTAATAATATTATTATTAATCATTTAATAATATTTGATTAACTTCAATTATTTAGCACTCGTAACTCTTGAGCTGTGATAAAACCAATGGAGTTCTAAAGCTGGTTTTGCAGCTTTGGCTGGTCCATAGTGATTGTAGATGGGGAACTCGAAATTGGAATGTGAGTAGCTACATGTAGCCAATTAAATATCTGTAACATTTACAAGCTATGATATGACATCACTCATGGTCAGGGTGGGAGGCTGATGGAGTTATGTTGGACTGGGTTGAGCATAAATACTGGACCACACCATAAAGTTTGTTGTTAGTTTAAACATGCATAATCGAGGTGTGTGTTTTATTCTGAGGGAATAATAATCCTTGTTACTGGGATGATTGCTGCAGAACCTTCATTTGACTTTGTTACAGCTGGCAACACTGGTAAATTGAAAAGGGCTCTATTTAAGCACATAGCGTATTTTTTTTTTTACAGAAGTTTTTAGTTAGTCCAAAAGCAAGGTCTTCACTAACTAAAAACTTCTGTAAAAAAAATATGCTATGTGCTTAAATAGAGCCCTATTCAATTTGCCAAATTGTAATTTAATAAGGCTGTAGATTCTTATCAAGCCCAACAAAAGCCAAAGATAGTCACAGGAAGGAAGTAAAGATTCATATAACATTGAGCTAAAATATATAAATCTTCTCCCTTATGCTACATGTTAACTAACAAGATTTGTTCACCTAGATGCTAATTTTATTAGTTTCTTTATACTTCACTAATTCCAGGGGTCCTTTAACATGAATATAAATTCAAATAAAATGTTGATGTTCCTGCCTCCTGATGTTGTGCTTCATTTTCTATGTGGTCTTACATGGATATTTTCAATTTCGTTCCAGGAACCAATCCAATGTGGCTATGTGAAAACGTTAATGATGGAAATGGAGAATCTGTTCATGAAGCATTCCAAGTGGTAGATATCTCTCCTCTTCTAAATTATGTAGCATTTTAAATATGAGTTATTCAAGGGCAGTTGATGGCATTTATTCTTTGCTGCATCTTAGGGCCATTTAATAATGTTGAAAAAGTGTTTTTCTTTTTTTTAAAAAAAAATATAGCTTCAGGAGCAGAATATACTAGTTTGAATTTGTCCCTGTCAGCCAAAGTGCAACAATATAACTGTATGCGTTATTAGTGTCTGCCCATGAGATCTAGCTTGTGCATTCTCTCTACCCACACAGGTATTTCCTCTGGCATTTCCTGCTAGTTTTCAAGTTTTACTTGAAAAAAATAAACTTTTAAACTGTTTGAAACATGCTCTTTTAAATGCATGACAGAAAACTTTGCATTTCATGGCCCTATTCAATTGAGCAATTGTTGTTTACTGTAGCCTGTAATGTAGCCTGTAAAGTAATTTGCTATTCAATTGGCGTATTTTAGCAAGATCTACGGGTTACAGGCTGAAAATCCCTGCGGTTGTCAAAAGCGTATCTTACCAGCGTATCTTGCCTTTGATCCTTCAAGCCCAAAAAAGTTACAATAGCTAAAATCGATATTCAATTGCTTCAATTCCTCAAACCCGCAAATGTTTTCACACCCGTAAATGGCAAATGTAGAAGAAAAATCTACGGTACCAGATAGGACTCGCAAGGGGGTTAAACACCTGTTTGTAGCACTGTCAATGCAAATAATAAATCAATACTGCACTTTAAAAGATAGGAAAAGCGATGAAAAAAATTTGAATTTATTGCACAACAGTCTCAAGCTTGCAAATCTGCAATATAAAATTATTATTTTTTATGTTTCATCTCGGTGTCATAACAATCTCGGGAATCAATGAGTCAATACATCCACATGTACTAAAACAATATCACCATTCATTTTAATATTCTGTACATTGTCGAATTGCGAGTCTAATCGCATATAGGAGCTATAAACGCTAATTGATTGACGTGCAACCTCCATGTTTTACTGAGGTAATGATGACGGTCTCGTTTTCTATTGGCTATTTCTAAGTCGGTAGTTACGGCCTTGCTTAATTGATCATGATCACCCTCTGAAATGCTACATGCGATTGCATGGTTTACGGTTTCGGCTTTCGGCCCGTAATTGCGGGCTTGTTCAATTGAATCGCTCTGTAATTGTAGCAAATTTCAAGCCTGCAGACATACAGCCTATATAACGTAGTCTGCGGGCTTGCAATTGATTAAGGCCCCATGTCCCTTTAAGGAACAATTAACAACCTAAAACAACAAAATGTTAACTAGTGCTACTATTGCACTAGGTTAAATGGAAACCTAAATCAAACACCTTCCAAATGCGTTTTAGAGCTTTAAACATTAAAAAAAAAAAGTTGTTTCAATAAAAAGTGCTGAAAATGCCAAATGTACTTTTAATCCTTTCACACATTTAAGGCCTCCTGCTATAACTAATTTCACCATAGAGCTCCCTAACTCAGCTGGTTCAGTGCCTTGATACACTGATTAGGGAATTGCTAAGCAGTTGTTATGGAATGAGACATCTTGAGAGTATGTGTACTTCACAGGTGGACTTATTGGTCTTTCAGTCTTCACAGTTGGTACATTTGGGAGATTCTTGGTAATGAATGGGAGACATCTATGGTACTGAAAGAAGGAGGGTAAATAGCATGTGTAACTCAGAGGATTAATACAAGCCGTCTAAACGTGACATTGTAAGCCCTCACCTCATCCTCTCAAATTCAAAATGTCAAAGCTACTGTAATATAAACATCAATAATTGTATAGCGAAAAACAAACTAATGGGGGAAAATAACATAAATTCAGCAGTCCAATCAATATCCATCAATCACAATTGGTTACCAGTCAATTAGAAGTTATTATGTTAGATAAGTATACATTATTAATACTCTTTATTTATAAAGATACATAATTTTCTGTAGTGATATGGATTATGACTACATCTGATAGAAGAGAATCAGTAGTGTATGCAAACATTTTTGAATGAAAAAATACCAAAATAAACATTTACTCACCCCGATGTTTGCTAAATCTTTTCAGTTTGCAAGCTGGGGCTTTTGTTAGTTGACACCCCTGAAAATCCCTGTTATTATAAGTATAACATTCATAATTCATTTTGGCCAATCAGGAGAAAGCAGATGTTAGCTGATACATTTCTGTCATACTCTGGAGTTCCTGTGTTACAAAACAGCCTGGGATAAGTAGTCTCTCTCTCTCTCTTCCATCCTGCAGCAAGTACTTCTTTTGAAAGGTTAAACTCTATACATGTGGGTGTGCAAAGCTGGATTTTATTTCCCTGCCTATAACTTTCTAAATACATTCAACTTTTCTATATAACACATCTTTTTCTCATAATCACTGCCTGTTTCTTACCAAACATTTGAAACCCAAGAAACTTATATATACCTTTGAGGTAGAGTGGAAACAACAAGTACAAATTATAGAGGTAAAATCCTTTATAAAATATACAAATACAGTACAACACAACAAGACAAAGGTCCCTAATTCCAAATACTTACAATCATAAAAGTAGTTTAAAATAATGTGTTACAATTAAGAAAATATTAGAATTAATGTGATCATATAATATTATTTTAATGCAAACATATATACAAGTACAAAATTATCCACTGGTATAGGCAGCAATTTTAATATGTGATACCCCACAAATCTTTTTTCAGCTTGCTTCAAAACACAAGCTCTACGTGTTTCAAGTGGTAGAGTCATGCTTCATCAGGAACAATAACTATGTATGTATTGCCTATTTTATATGTATATAAATAGGCATTTGTGAAATTATATTTTGCTGTTGCTCACAGAACGGCACATCTTTATAGGATTTTCTGATAAAAAAAATATATTTAACATTTCAAGTATACATTTTTAAATTAACTTAGGAAAATAAACCTAAGCATTATTTTAAAATTAAACTAGTACTTTTCTGTTTTTAATGTTATTTTAAATTGCTGCTTCATTAGCAAGCCACAGATATATCTTTAATACTGCTTCCATAGCAACACATTTAGAGCAGATTGCGAGGTCAGATTCACAACCTTACACTACATGCAGCAAAAATACGTGTTACAAGTTGAATTTTACAGTAAAGCCAATTAGCAGCTATTCTTAACTAAGACAAAGTCACTCCTTTTACATTTTGTTAACTTTCATGAATAATGGGAAATATCTGTGATGCTTAGTTAATCTGGTCATAATTAAAAGTAATTTAGATTTCTATGCTGAGAATTACAGAGCAAGTCTAATATAGAACATTATACTATATAAATATATTTATAAAATGTTTTTAGCTTTGCAGAAATCAATGATTTGCATTATTATGCACAATTTGTCAGTTTTTCCCGATTAGACATCTTAATCATAATATGAAGATGTCAATTGAAGAGGCACACCAATTGAGAGTTATCATATCAAATGATTTAAAAGTAGGCAATCAATGCAACAAAGCTGTAGGAATAAACATGATGCTTGTTTGTATCTGAAAAAACATAACCACCAGAAAAAGAGAGGTACTAATGAAACTCTATAGATCTCATTAAGACCTCAGCTAGAATTTGTTGTTTATTCTTTCAGTCATGCTCGACTTTCTTCTGTTTGTGCCTTCAATCTTTCTCAGCATCAGAGTCTTTTCTAGGGAATCCTGCCGTCTCATGATGTGGCCAAAATAATTTAGCATCAGTCTCATGATCATACCTTCTAGTGAACAGTTTGTCTTGATTTCCTGAAGTATTGATTTATTGAATCTTCTTGCAGTCCAAGGGGCTCTAAGCAGTTTTCTCCAAGACCACAATTCAAAGGCATAAATTCTACGGCACTCAGACTTCTTTATGGTCCAGCTCTCACATTTGTATGTTACTACAGGGTATACTAGAATTCCCTCATATTTCAATAAGTATACAATCAAATTAGAAACAACTCAAAGGAAAACTACTAACATGTTGCATGGTCTAAACAACATTTTAAAGGAAAGTCACAATGAGCTTAAAGGGCCATTTATCTCACTGTAAGTGCGTTTCATGACGTGAAAGAGCACAAGATTATAACTTAACATGATCTATTGTTTTAATCACACTAATACCAGATAAAAAAAATCAAAAGTTTTAAATCTGTTTACATACAAGTCTATCCTGCTTATTGACAGTAGACTCAAGGCAGCACTGACCAGTTAACCCATTACGGATCTGTTTAGGTGATTCCAGTATTCCATGGTCTGCACAGATAGATCTGTTAAGTGTTAACCTTTTTTTCTTTTGCTCATTACATGGAGCTATAGCTGTGAGTCTGGCAGTGCGCAGTCAGTGACACATGTAAATAAAGATTTTATTTGATTTCTCAATGAAAAATGCACATATTTCAAACATTTAAAAATAAATGTAACATGATTTTGGGAGATCTTTACTTTGTTGTCGTCCATATTGTGCTGAATTAAGTTACCCTTTAACCGTGGAGGTGCTAGTAAAAAATAATTTGGGGCCTCCCTTGCAACTCCACTATCCACTTCTTGGAGTCATTAAAGATTATATTCCTTCTCCTTACTGCTTTCGAAACGTTGTACTGACAAGCAGGGAAGTAGGAACCGGGGGTATAGGGAGAACAACCGCCCAGATTCTAAAGTATATATACTTATACTTCCTTTCGCGATACCTCCCCCTCAACTCCTGCAACTGCCGGGTTACTTTGAAAGCCGTCTCTGGCAAATTCACAAAAGCTAATCTCATGTGATCTTGTGAGCCAAGCTATCAGAAATATCCAGACAGCCAAGGGCACAGGAGGTGAGGAAGAGGTATTTGGCTGGGGAGTGGGGGAAGTGCTGGGGAAAGAGTTGGGGAGGTGCCAGGGGTAGGTGCTAAGGAGAGAGCGAGAAAGGTGCTGGGGAGAGAGTGGAGGAGGTGCTGGGGGTGCTGGGGAGCGAGTGGAGGAAGTGCTGGGGTGGGGGGTTCTGGGTAGAGAGTGGGGGAGGTGCTTGGGAGAGTCTGGGGAGACGCTCGGGGGAGAGTGAGGGAGGTTCTGGTGAGAGCCTGGGGAGGTGCTGGGGAGACAGTGGAGGAGGTACTGGAATGGAGTGGGGAGGTCCTGAGTACAAAGTGGAGGAGGGAGTAGGGAGGTCCTGGGAAGAAAGTGGGGGAGGTACTACAGATCTTTTCCTCCCAGTTTTTTTTCAGTTTCTACGCCCTTGCTGACAAGCTCTTATTTTGGTACGTCAGTCTCTAATATTTTATAATAAAACTCATATAATTATTTTGAGAGCCTGACACACCCACAAACAAACACACACGCAATCACTTTAATCTGATATTGTATACTTCTAAAGCTATTTTGTGCTTAAGTGCAATAGACATTTGTTATTCAATTAAAAAAAACAGCATTAAAGCTTTTGGATAAACTTTGCTAACAGAAAAGTTTTAGATTGCCAATATTATAAATATTTATGAAAAACATTTCCACTACAATTCCCGGATGCAATATATTTCTAAGATCCTGATTCCTTTCACTTGCAGTGGAAATGGAAAAAATCAAATAGAAGTTCAAAATAACCACATAATGTAGCATGCTTCTTTAACAATAAATATACAGTATCTCACAAAAGTGAGTACACCCCTCACAGTTTTGTAAATATTTTATTATATCTTTTCATGTGACAACACTGAAGAAATTACACTCTGCTACAATGTATAGTAGTTAGTGTACAGCCTGTATAGCAGTGTAAATTTGCTGTCCTCTCCAAATAACTCAAAACGCAGCCATTAATGTCTAAACCGTTGGCAACAAAATTGAGTACACGCCTAAGTGGAATTGTCTAAATTGGGCCCAAAGTGTCAATATTTTGTGTGGCCACCATTATTTTCCAGCACTGCCTTAACCCTCATGGGCATGGAGTTCACCAGAGCTTCACAGGTTGCCACTGGAGTCCTCTTCTTCTCCTCCATAATGACATCAAGGAGCTGGTGGATGCTAGAGACCTTGCTCTCACCCACCTTCCGTTTAAGGTTGCCCCACAGATGCTCAATAAGGTTTAAGTCTGGTGACATGCTTGGTCAGTCCATCATCTTTACCTTCAGCTTCTTTGGCAGGGCAGTGGTCGTCTTGCAGATGTGTTTGGGGTCGTTATCATGTAGGAATACTGCCCTGCGGCCCAGTCTCCAAAGAGAAGGGATTATGCTCTGCTTCAGTATGTCACAGTACATGTTGGCATTCATGAACTGTAGCTCCCCAGTGCCGGCAGCACTCATGCAGGACCAGACACAATATATATATATATATATATATATATATATATATATATATATATATACATATGTCTATATGTGTATATATATTTTATATAATATATTGTGTTGATTCCCCCTATATGCATTTACCTGATGATGTCAGATGCTGCCTCCACTCTCTCTGCATTGCTGTTTATGTTCAAACTAAGAGTTTCATCTCATATCAGTGTTTTTGTGCTCTTTGTGCCTTATACATTTATCTGTCATTTAGGGATTATTTGAACTAACTTTCCTCAGTATAGATGTATACTTGTGGGAGTGTCATGGTCTGGGCCTGCATGAGGCACTGTGGAGCTACAGTTCATTGAGGGAACTATGAATGCAAACATGTACTGTGACATACTGAAGCAGAGCATGATCCCCTCCCTTCGGAAACTGGGCCGCAGGGCAGTATTCGACATGATAAATACTCCAAACCCACCTCCAAGACGACCACTGCCCTGCTAAAGAAGCTGAAGCTAAAGATGATAAACAATTGGCAACAAAAGTGAGTACTCCCCTAAGTGGAAATGTCCAAATTGGGCCCAAAGTGTCAACATTTTGTGTGACCACCATTATTTTTCAGCACTTCCTTAACCCTCATGGGTATGGAGTTCACCAGACCTATTGAGCATCTGTGGGGCATCCTCAAACGGAAGGTGGGGGAGTGCAAGGTCTCTAACATCCACCAGCTCTGTCATGTCATTGACATGTCATGGAGGAGTGGAAGAGGACTCCAGTGGCAACCTGTAGAGCTCTGGTGAACTCCATGCCCAGGAGGGTTAAGGCAGTGCTGGAAAATAATGGTGGCCACACAAAATGTTGGCACTCTCTGCCTAATTTGGACATTTCGACTTAGGGGTGTACTCACTTTTGTTGCCAACTGTTTAGACATTAATGGCTATGTGTTGAGTTATTTTGAGGGGGCAGCAAATTTACACTGCTATACAGGCTGTACACGTGGTACTTTACATTGCAGCAGAGTGTCATTTCTTCAGTGTTGTCAAATGAAAATATATTATAAAATATTTACAAAAATGTGAGGGGTGTACTCACTTTTGTGAGATACTGTAGCTAAAATCAAATCATTCACAAGTATAACCTTATAAGGTTATTATGTGTGCTAAGCATTAAATCACCATTCAACTGCTGACACAGAGTTTACCTGTCTTTCTACTGAAAGCGTTCAGTGCTACCTCTCTACGGTATGTACTCGTTCCAGTTTTCCTCTATAGATTTAAATATTTTCCTCCTGAACTTTATTTATTCCATTAATATATTTCTGTAACATAATGGTCCAAATAGTGCTGAATTTAATTGCCCTTTAATCAGTGGAGGACCTAGTGAATGGAGGGCCCCGGTGCATATTCATTTGGGCCATCCTTTTAACTTCTTTATCCACTTCTTGGGTTCAATAAAAAAAAGCAAAGACATGTGTAGACCTCATGTGTAGATAACAAAGACATGTGTAGATAACAAAGACATGTGTAGATAACCAGATCACCCCTATGGTAATCAGGTCAATGTTCTATAAAGTAATATATGCCATCCTCACCTAATAAATTAAGATTACTCATTTACTCCCTTCAGAAGAGGTCCCTACCCTGAGAGGAGTGATATAGAAACCATAAAATATATCAAAGAATTTATAAAACTCCGGAAGTATTTAAAAAAAAAAGAGGAATACAAGAACAAAAGGTCATTAATTGAAGATTTATGGATGTTTGAAAGGTTTAATTAATAGAAAATGTGTAAAGGTATTCATTTACTGAAAGGATAGTAGATAAGTGGAGCCCAAACTGGAAGTTTTAGTGTCAAACACATTTAAGGAATTAAATCATACCTGGGATAAGCATAAGACCATCATGATATTTAATTAACCCAAGCTGTTTAGGCAGACAGAATGGGCAGACTAAATGGGTTGTTTGGTTGTTACCTGCTGTCAAATATATGTTTCTATCTTGTCCCAAAAATCACCAGGATGCAAATTTCTAATATATCCATATAATATTAAGGGGCTTCATTGAAGTACACAAGCCCCTTCTGGATCACTAGCTTGTCTTGGTGAAGGGGCTTGTGTACTTCGATAAAGCTGTGGCTATAGCATGTAGGGTCAGCCAGGTTGGGCAGGTCATGGCAGAGCGGTTCACTGGAGAAGGAAACTGCAACCCACTCAAGTAACGTTGCTAAGAAAATTTTATGGACAGGCACAACATAACGATATTGCCTCCGGGAAGATGAGCCCCTCAGGTCAGAAGGTGTCTACCACATTACTGAGGAAGAGCAAAGTACAAGTAGAACCTGGAATGTTAGAACTATGAACCAAGACAAACTATATGTGATCAAGAATGGGATGACAATGTTAAACATTGATATAATGGGAATGAGTGGACTTAAATGCACTGGAATGGGACATTTCACAACAGACAACCACCAGATCTTCTACTGTGGTCAAGAATCCTGCAGTAGAAATGGAGTAGCCCTCATAGTCAATCAAAGGGTGGCCAAAGCAGTGCTCAGTTACAACCTAATAAATGACAGAATGATTTCAATTCAAATTCAAGGCAAGCCATTTAACATCACAGTGATACAAGTCTATGCTCCAATCACATATGTTGAAGAGGTTGACGTTGTCCAGTTCTATGAAGATATTCAACACATCATAGACATAACACCAAGAAAATATGTTACTACCATCATAGGAGATTGGAATGCTAAAGTAGGAAACCAAAAGACACCTGAAATAACTGGCACCTAAAAGGCACCTTTCATGGCAAAGTGGGCATGATAAAATACACAAATGGTAGGGACTTAACAGAAGAAGATCTGATAAAGAAGAGATGGTAGGAATACACTGAAGATCTATACAGTTAGAATCTTAACTGCAGTCACGACCTCAATTGTTTGTCCAATGAGCTGTAGCCAGACATCTTGGAGAGTGAAGTGAGATGGGGCCTAGGATGTCTTGCTCATAATAAGGATGCAGGAGATTATGGAATACCAATTGAACTATTCAAAATTCTAAAAAAAGAAAATGGAGCTGTGAAAGTGTTTCTTGCCTTATGCCAACATATTTGGAAAACACAACAATGGCCAAAAGACTGGAAAAGCTCAGTCTACATCCCAATCCCACAAAAAGCAGTGCCAAAGAGTGCTCCAATTATTGAACAATTGCACTCATTTCACATGCCAGGAAGGTAATGCTTAAGATTCTACAAGCTCGACTCCAACAATATATGAACCAGGAACTAACAGATGTGCAAGTCAGGTTCTGCAGAGGAAGATGCACAAGAGATCAACTTTCCAATGTCAGATGGTTACTAGAGAAAGCAAGAGCGTTCTAGAAAAGCATTTATTTCTGCTTCATACACTATTCTAAAGTCTTTGACTGTGTTGATCATTAAAAAATGTGGCATGTTCTTAAATAGATGGGAGTTACAGACCATCTAATCCTCTTCCTGAAGAAACTGTATGTGGATCAAGAAGCCACGATCAGAACCAAACAGATAACAACAGAATGTGTCAAGATTTGAAAAGGAGTATGGCAAGGTAATAGTATTGTCACCCTATTTATTCAACTTATATGCAGAATATGTCAAGCATTAGGCTGGACTGGATGAATCCAAAGCCAGAATCAATAATGCTGGAAGAAAAATCAGCAACCTCAGATTCGTAGATGATACTACTTTGATGGCTGAAGTGAGGAGGAGCTAAAGGACTTATTGATGAGGGCAAAAGAAGAGAGTGCAAAAGTTGTCCTGCTGCTCAACATTAAAAAGACAAAGATCATGGCAAACGGCAATCTTAGTTCCTGGCAAATAGACAGGGCAAAAGTGGAGGCAGTGACAGATTTTATTTTCCTGGGATCCAGGATCTCTCATATGGTAACTGTAGTCATGAAATTAAAATACATTTGTTTCTGGCAAGCTTGGACAAGTAGTAAAAAGTAAAGATTTTAAAATATCAACAAAGGTCTGCATAGTTAGTAACATACGGATGTGAGAGCTGGACCATAAAGAAGTCTGAGTGCCGTAGAATTGATGACTTTGAATTGTGGTGTTGGCAAAAACTACTAAGAGTCCCTTGGACTGTAAGAAGATCCAATAAATCAGTACTGCATGAAATCAAGACAAACTATTCACTAGAAGGTATGATCATGAGGCTGAAGCTCAACTATTTTGACCATATCATGAGATGGCAGGATTCCCTAGAAAAGACTCTGATACTGGGAAAGATTAAGGGCACAAGAAGAAGGGGACGGCAGAGGCAGTGATGGATAGATGAGGTCACTGAAGCAATGGAATTTAACTTGATCAAGGTCAGAGGGGCCGTGACTGAGAGATGAACCTGACGTGCTGCGGTCGATAGGGTCACAGAGAGCCAGACATGACTGAGCGACTAAACAACAACAGCAAAATGATTACTTAATGCATTCAAAAGTAAAGCTCATATGACTGTATAGTTGGCATAGATTATATAAAGTAGTTTGCAGTTTACATTTTTCCCACCTACTTTTTAAACTTTCAGTTTTCCCCCCAAAGAAAGTTGTTTTCCACTTACCTGTGCCTTATGAGAGGGTGTAGTCTGCTCTGCTTGGAGTCTGATGCATCTTAGAGTTTGGAAGCAAGCAGAGCGAGGATGTCATTGGCCCCACCCCATGATGTGATTGGCGCCACCACAGCTTCCAGCACAGAGGTATTGAAGATGAAAACTGCACGGCCAGTGACTTCACGGAGCATGACAATGAAAGTACACATTATCATAGCAATGCCCCCTTTACTGAGCATACTCGGTATGAACCAGAACCTAGCCCAGGCTCAGGTCAAGCAAGTCATGTTCCCTGATCAGCACAGGTAAGGAGAGAGAATCGTCTCTGCTTGAGGGAAAACTGATTTTAAAAGGAGTAACAAAATATTAACTATTATTTATGTTAAATCCCTTACTGTTTCTAATACCCTATGACAAACAAATAATCATATTAGCTTTACTTGCATTACAATGGTTCTTTAAGACCACCATCTATTGTAGCTCTTTATGTGTTCTGAAAATTCTGTTTAGAAGCAGCCTAAATGTAAAGGACTGCTTTAGTGGTCTAATAAAGGGCTCTTTAGAGAATAGTTAAAGGTAGGGTGCGATAAGAAAAAATATCTTTATTTAACTTTTACTTTGCATTAAAGAATTAATTACTATTTTTCAATCATCCATAAGCTACAGTTCTTTCTATTTCCTGAAGTATTGGTTGTGTAAATTTGCACACCTCAACAGAAGATAGTAGGCGGCAACTATAAAGTATGTCTAGATTGCTGGCAGCTCAGGTTGTACTGCTTCCTGCTTTATTAATTAGGCACTTGTGTGGTTCCGCTCCACCCTCAAAACATAATTAAGAGGCTGAAGAGAAACAGAGGTTATGCAGCCTGGGGACATAATTAAAAACTATTAATTAATTGTTTAAAACACAATAAAGGTTTTAATACAGTTTTTTACCTATCAAGCCATGTCTAAGCTATTAAACTCTTTTTTTCAATGATTTCCCACCTTATATCTCATTGTTCTACAACCTTTTATAATTAAAGAGCCAATGTACTTAAAAACATTAAATTAATTAATAAAATAGTCAGTATATAAGACTATCTGCATAAACTACATATGCTTATATGAAATATCACTTTAGCTTATGGTCAAACTTGTATGGATCTTGTCTTTTGCCTTTAGCAATCAATTAAGCAAATTAGCACTTATTTCCATTCACAGTGCAGAATGATTTGAATTAATTCTGATGAATTTGAGCTTGATGGAAATGGAAGAGTCACATGTTGATCTATATTGAGCTGCATTTAGCTTTAGAGTCATAAGTTGCCGACCCCAGTGCTATCTGATGATGCACAGCACCTATGGTGATTTAAGTGTCTCTTTAAGTCACCAATTACATTTTTATAATATTCATTTTGTGCAGATTGTGTATAAAAATAGAGCTAATGATGTCTAAAATGATTTACATGAAAATACTTTGCTGAATTCCACCGAAAAAAGGTTTATTTTATATTAAAAATTACTCTTGGAGAAGATTAACAATCTAATTAAGTAAAAGCTATGGATCTTGTCTAGTTTGCCAGTTATTCATCTATGTTTGTGTAGAATTAAATTTTCCATTTTAGAACTGAGTTCTATGAGCTGATTGGATCAAACGTTCAAGAGCTACACCAAGAGCCAATCACGTTACAGCTGAGGAATGCTGTGGCAGCGACATTCACCTTTCTGTATTCATCAGGAGCTCACATACAGAGGTTGTGAAAGGCATGTGTTAAACCACATTTGCATATGAGTTTACAGAGAGATCAACGCTGCTGAAAATGTATAAAGTAACGAAGTAGAGTAAGGAGTCCATAATCTGACACAAGAGGAATTGTCCAAAGACAATGGAATATTCTAATAACAGACCCATATTTGAGAGAGATTCTGAGAGAAAGATCTCATACCTCTACAGAAGGTCTGCACTTTAAAAAAAAATTCTAACAAAAAGACATTTTGAAACTAAATATTTCCTGAAAAATTGTGAGATGGGTTCTCTTACATCTGGACATTACAATGGAAGAACAAATATAAGTGTTATACAACCAAGGACATCTTTAACTGCTAAATAGATAAAGTGATGTATTGCTTTGAGTGCTCATGCAATTTCTAGTATGTTGGAATGACCTTTAGACCTCTGAAGGTAAGAATGCTTGAGAATAGAGGTAATAACAAGAATGGCCCCTCTGATATAAAAGTAGAAATTGTCTGTAATATAACAAAAGCATTTACAGACTTTTGTCAGACTGTAGGATGGAAAACTTTATGAGAAAAGGTGACCTAGAAAAAAATAATGTGAGAACAAAGAGATTTTCAGACTTAATGCATTCAAGTCAAATGGTCTTAAGAAAATTATGAACTCACTGGCTCATCTGTGAATTGTTTGCTTCTGTATTTAGGCATGATATAAGTCATTTCCAAGTCATCAAAAGCATATCCTCCACAAACACTCAGATATGCAATTAAGGATAAATGGTTATTTGATGTGCTGTATTACCAGTATAATAAATTGCTTTGGTATATTTCAGATCTGATAATTCATTATTAAAAAAATATATTTTAATAACTTACTTTTTATGGAAAAAATAGGCATATTTTTGATTGTGTTCATGTAGACCGGCTTCTAATTATCAGGAATTATATTCATGCTATGAAGTAAAATACAGTACCATAATACAGTTACAAAATACTATACAGTACTATAGTTGCCTCTAAAAGCTATCCTTAAAGGACCGGTATAGTTGAAAAATTAATTTCTTTTTGATGTATGCAAAAAAGCTTACAATATTAGTGAAAATTAAATTGAGGCAATTACCTGTTTAGGAACAGTATATACAGTATTTGAAAGAATGCACTTACAAAAGCTTTTAAGAAAAAATAACCTTCTTTGGTTCTTTATGTATTTGTTAGGTAATGTTAATACAGGTATATACCTCGCTAAAGCTACCCCGTTTAGAGCTGATTCCCTATAGAGCTGTTTTTCCTGCCAGATTCCTTTTAATGCTAAACCCTGATATAGCGCTGTTTTACCTGCCAGATCCCTTTTAATGCTAAACCCTGCTATAGCGCTGTTTTTTCTGCCAGATTCCTTTTAATGCTAAACCCTGCTATAGCGCTGTTTCTCCTGCCAGATCCCTTTTAATGCTAAACCCTGCTATAGCGCTGTTTTTGCCTGATTCTCTATAGCATTGCCTCGCTATAGCTATGTTTTTCCTGCCAGACCCCTTTTAACGCTCTGATTCCCTATAGCACTGTTTTTTCTCTCTGAAGAAAACATAATTCAGTATGACCCAGAACCCTCAACATCAATAATTTGAAGTTTATATTTCTTTTAATGTTCAGTTTGTGTTAATGTTATGTTTGCTGTTTCTTTAAAGTTCATATAAAACCAAAAAAGTTTAAATTTCAATTGAAATTGTTTTTTTTTCCCATAAGTTCCCCTATCCCTATCTTCCCCATGTTAAACTGCCCCATTTAGAGCTGTTTCACAGTGATCATATGCTAAAAGGAAGCCATGTTTAAAATGGTTATGGATTGAAGAGCAATGCATTTGTGGGGACGTTTGCCTGTCCCTGCTCAGCTTCCCAGAATGCAGTGTAATAACTGTATTTCTCAGAATATTGATCTGGAAGCAGTTTTTTTTAACTTCTTTTAGACATTCAAATGTTAACACAGATGTACTATTTATTTACTGTACTACTGTACGATGGGGGCTTTTATCGCTCCTTTGCCCACCATATATTACATTATTGTTGTGGTGAACTACCTACTCATAAGGCCCGCCACACAAACCGTTCCACGCTGATGATAGCCACTAAGCTTGAAACAGCTGTCTGTGGATAGGATTCTCAGCTTGTGTATAATCCAACCTTGGCTTTGCATAAAAGATGTGTAATGCAGCGGGCATAAGCTTAAAGGAAGCCATGTTTAAAATGGTTATGGATTGAAGAACGAAGCATTTGTGGGCACATTTGCATGTCCCTGTTCAGCTTCCCAGACTGCAGTGTAATAACTGTATTTCTCTGAATTCTGAGCTGGAAGCAGGTTTTTTAACTTGTTTTAGACATTCAAATGTGAACACAGATGTACTAATTATATAATATATATATATATATCAGTGGTCTATCAGTGCAATTCAAATGAATACAAATCTATCCTCAAACATGAAACTTAGATCAAAGCAATGCCAAATTTAAAATTAACAGTCCTATCAGTAGAATACAAGCAATATAACAATGGAATCATAGACATATATATATATATATATATATATACTAGCGACTTGCCCGTCAAAAATGACGGCAATAAAATGTGAAGCCTGGCAATGCTGTTTGCCACACATTGTAAGGCTTTTGCTCCTCTGTGGACCTTCGGCACTTATTGTGAACCTCAACTCTCGTGTACTTCAAGTGTCCTGCTTTTCAACGATCACCTTTGGTGCTCATCGCGAAGACAGATATATAAGTACAGTGTAAAATATAAAAAAATTTGAGTGCAGTGAATTACTAAAGTTATATGAATTAATAAATGAATATACTTTACCTATTTATATTTAATATGCAGCAATCAATATTCTGAAGAGATTTTACTGCATCTGAAAATGTACAGTTGGACTGTTGATCAGCTGAGGAGAAAGTGTCAGCAATGTGCCAAGTGTGCAGTGTAAATAGGCTCGTGCGCGAGGGCAAACTGTTTGTTTAGGCGGTTAAAGCTCCATTTCAGAATCCTAATGTTATTATTTGCAAGTTAGTATTGTAAAATGGCGGCTTTTTTCTATGTGTTACTAGGCTTGCGATCATTTTCCGTCCGTTGTAATGGTATATTTTGTATCTCCTACGTTTCTGGGTAACTCGTACGTGGCTAGCTGTGATTTCTGCGGCTCTGTGTCCTTTAGCACCGTTTTAATTTTTTTCGTCCTCCATTTTTTTTGTTGCTTGGGTGATTTTCAAGTGCTGAAACTGCTTAAATGCGACTTAAATTTGCGCGCAACCTCACTTCCAGATGTTCTGGCTGTCCCCCATGCTGTGTGTGATATTTATTTTATGTTCTATTATTTTGTTGTTGTGGTTTTGGTGTTTGTCGATGTGCTCGGTTCGGCCGTTAACTTTGTATTTTTGCGACCTCGTATTAATTTTTTGTAAGTCCTGCCAGTCGTAATAGTTGTTTTTAAAAGTCGTTCCTCCTTGGCGGTGTTTTGCGCACTTTGGGATCGTGTAGCCTCGTTTTAATTTTTTTCAGCTGCCATTTTTTTTCTCGGGCCGAAACTCTTAGTGCCGAAACTCCTTAAATTCAACTTTAACTCGTGTGCAACCTCACTCCCAGACATCCTCTCTCTCTACCTGTGCGCTCTCTCTCTGTGCGTTCTCGCTCTGTGCTCTCTCGCTATATGCACTCCCGCTCTGTGCACTATAACTCTCTTGGTGCGAGCTCTCTCTCTGTGCTCTCTCTCTGCGCTCTCTATCTCTGTGTGCTCTCTCTGTTCTCTCTTTCTCTGTGCGCTCTCTCTTTCTCTCTGTGTGCTCTCACTCTTTCTCTCTGTGCGCTCTCACTCTTTCTCTCTGTTCACTCTAGCTCTCTCGCTTTACTTGTACTCTCTTTCCCTCTCTACTTGTGTGCTCTATCTCTCTCCCTGTGCACTTATTCTGTGTACGCTACTTGTGTGTGCTCCCTGTTTTTGGCCATGTGCTCTGCCTGCAAGTTGTCTCTGCTTCTATGCTATCTCTAGCCCTGTGCTGTCTCTGCCTCTGTGCAGTCTCTAGCCATGTGCTGTCTCTGCCTCTGTCTCTGTGCTGTCACTGTCTCTCTCACTCTCTCTCACTCTGAGTTTTATAATGTCTGCTTTTATCTTTACGCTCAGGCCCTCCCCTGATGATGTCATGGCCCCGCCCTTCAATAACGTCAGGGTTATACGCAATGATAACTATTATAGTGATATATATATCTATATCTATATATCTATATATCTATATATCTATATATATATATATATATATATACAGTGGGGGGAAAAGTATTTGATCCCCTGCTGATTTTGAACATTTATCCACTGACAAAGAAATGATTAGTCTATAATTTAAATGGTAGGTGTATTTTAACCTGTTAGAGACAGAATAACTAAAAAAAAATAAGAAAAATGCATGTCAAAAAAGTTAAATAGTTATAAATTGATTTGCAGGTCAATGAGGGAAATAAGTATTTAACCCCTTCGACTTAGTACTTGGTGGCAAGTGGTCAGACATTTCTTGTAGTTGGCCACCAGGTTTGCACACATCTCGGGAGAGATTTTGTCCCACTCCTCTTTGTAGATCCTCTCCAAGTCATTAAGGCTTTGAGGCTGATGTTTGCCAACTTGAACCTTCAGCTCCCTCCACAGATTTTCTATGGGAATAAAGTCTGGAGACTGGCTAGACCACTCCAGAACCTAAATGTGCTTCTTTTTGAGCCACTCCTTTGTTGCCTTGGCTGTATGTTTTGGGTCATTGCCATGCTGGAATAACCATCCACGACCCATTTTCAATGCCCTGGCTGAGGGAAGGAGGTTCTCACCCAAGATTTGAAGGTACATGGCCTGCCCATCGTCCCTTTGATGCGGTGCAGTTGTCCTGCCCGCTTAGCAGAAAAACACTCCCAAAGCATAATGTTTCCATCTCCATGTTTGACGGTGCGGATGGTGTTCTTGGGGTCATAGGCAGCATTCAGTTGAGTTGATGCCAAAGAGCTTGATTTTGGTCTCATCTGACCACAACACTTTTACTTTGGCCTGTACATGTTCTTTCTTGAGCAGGGGGACCTTGCGGGCGCTGCAGAATTTCAGTCCTTCAAGGCGTAGTGTGTTACCACTTGTTTTATTGGTGACTATGGTCCCAGCTGCCTTGAGATCATTACCAAGATCCTCCAGTGTAGTTCTGAGCTGATTCCTTACAGTTCTCATGATCACTAAAACTCCACGAGGTGAGATCTTGCATGGAGCATCAGACCAAAGGAGACTGGCAGTTATTTTGTGTTTCTTCCATTTGCGAATAATCGCATCAACTGTTGTCACCTTTTCATCAAGCTGCTTGGCGATGGTCTTGTAGCCCAGTCCAGCCTTGTGTATGTCTACAATCTTGTCCCTGACATCCTTGGACAGCTCTTTGGTCTTGGCCATGGTGGAGAGTTTGGAATCTGATTGATTGCTTTTGTGGATAGGTGTCTTTTATACAGGTAACGAGCTGAGATTAGGAGCACTCCATTTAAGAGAGTGCTCCTAATCTCAGCTCGTTACCTGTATAAAAGACACCTGGGAGCCAGAAATCTTGCTCATTGATAGGGGACCAATTACTTATTTCCCTCACTGACCTGCAAATCAATTTATAACATTTTTGACATGCTTTTTTCTTTTCTTTTTTTTTTGTTATTCTGTCAGTGGACAAACGTTCAAAATCAGCAGGGGATCAAATACTCCCCCACCCCCCCTGAAGGCGCTCATTGCAGGCAATTGTGCCCTTTCAGGGTCCCTCTAAGGGTCCACTGTCCCGTCATAGCTGTAATTTGGCCAAGGACGCTCCACCGAGGATGGAAAGAGATTGAAGGCGCTCATGGCGATGCCTGCAATCAGCGACGAAGGCCGTAGGAGTTTGGTGCTGATCACGAGGCATGCAAGACTTGGAAAAAATTACGAATTTAACAGCCAATATTTTTCAAGCACGTAACGAAGGAGAGGCCCCACAAAATAATTTTAAAATGAACTAAAAAACCTCACACACAGCTCAGGGGGAGAGCCAGGGAGCCTGTGAGTGAGGTTGCAAGCGAATTTAATGCCTAATTGCCGTTTTTTCGAAGATCGAAAATAGGCTAAGAGAGGAAAAAAATGGCAGCCGTAAAAACGTAAATGCTTTCACAAGGGATCAAAACGAGGCCGAAACACATAACACTTAGCCAAACAAAGCCAGACACGCAGTACTTTGAAAATACAAGCAACGTCGCTTAAGTGACCCACAAGACTTTGGAAATAAAAGCAAAGGCGCAAAGTGCGAGCCACGCAAGCCTAAAAAAAGATAGATAGGCGATCAAAGGGAGACACGCAAAACTTGATCAGGGACAGAGAGGAGAAAGACACAAAGGAGGGAGAGGGGGTAGAGATTGGAAAGAGACACAGGGGTGAGACAGAGGGAGAAACAGGCACAGGGGTCAGAAAGTGGGGAGAGGCCCAAATGTGGCAGGTTGGACGATGTCTGCAATGATCGCTCATTGCAGGGCTATCCCCACAGTTTGGGAATAGACAGCATTGTGACTGTTTTTTTTTAATTCTCAAATGTACTTTGATCTGTATTACTAGGAAAGTCATCAGCAGGGGACTAGATGTGAAAAGTTAGTGTGTTTAACTGCAGCACAAAGGGTTTTGAAATTTAAAGTGACAGCAGCAGCTATTAAAAAACAGAATATTGAACATGAAAAATGTATTTTTTATTTTTTTATTATATAAATTATACAATTAAGTAAGTGATGGGGGGATTAAGTCAGTGCATTCATTTTGGGAGGGGGCTTGCCCATTTGCCCCATGCACCAGCTGTCCCTGGTTTTGATTATTTTATTTTGCATCTCCTAAGTGACTATAATAGGTATTTTTTGTGTGAACAACCCCTGATGTTCTGTATATGTTAAATTATTATGCCATACATAGAAGGATACAGAGGGAGGACTATTATTATTATTTATATAGATGTTTGGCTTTTTAAAGTGGTGAATCTTGAATCTTATAGATTTATGTTATGGATTACTTAAAGGGACATACAACTCACAAAAAATGTAAATGTAAGAAAGCATAAATTTAAAAGAGCAGGCTTTAAAAATGTCAATTGTTTTCGATAAATGGGTTATGCCTTGGTTATAATAATCCTTATACTTACTGCTTTTACAATGATTTACTGACACATTCTTATTTGGGTATGTCACTCTCCAGTACTTTATAATAAAGCTCACCTTATTATTTTGAGAGCCTGACAAACCAACAAACACAAACACACTTACATGCAATCACTTTAATCTAATTTTTATAATTTCTAAAGCTATTCAGTGCTTAATTACAATAGACATTTATTATTCAATTAAAAAACAGCATAAAAGTTTGGATTGACAATATTATGAATATTTATGGAAGCCATTTCCATTAGAATTTACAGATGCAATATATTTCTATGATCCTGATTCCTTTTCACATGCAGTGAAAATGGAAATAATCAAATAGAAGTTTACATTAACCATATATTGCAGCATGCTTCTAACAATAAATATAGCGATACCCAACTAATTTGCAACAAGTTATTAGGTGTGCTAAGCATTAAATCACCAGAAACTTGACTTCCACCATTCAACTGCTATAAGTCCGCAACTCGATTCAATTGCAAGCCCGCAACTTAATGGTTGTAGGCCATATGTCTGCGGGTGTGTTGCAGGCTCCCGTTCGTCTCTGAATCCAGAGCTATTCAATTGCTCAAGTCCGCAAGTTACTGGCCCAAAGCTGACTCTGTGAACCATGGACTGGTTTGAAGTAGTTCAGAGTGGGATTAAGCAAGCCCATAACCTCCCATTCAAATCAGCCAATACAAAATTAGACTGTCATTATTATGGCAGTAAAACATGGAGGTTACATGTCAACCAATTAGGTTTGGGGGTCGGATATGCTATCAGACTCGCAAACCCCCAAAATAAAGAATTATGAAAATGAATGCCATATGGGTGGCCTGATATGTATAAACTCATTGATTCCCATGATCTATATAACTCCTAAATGAAACATAAAAAAAAATCTTATATACTGACGATTTACGGGCTTGAGACTGTTGTGCAATTAATTCTAATGTCTTTCATCGCTTTCCCCGTTAATTACAGTGCAGTATTGATTTTTATTCGTATTTACAGTGCTACAAACAGGTGTTTAACCCCCTTGCGGGTCCTCTCTAGCACTCGTAGGATTTTCTTCTACATTTGCCATTTACGGGTGTGAAAACATTTGCGGACTTGGGGAATTGGAGCAATTGAATAGCGATTTGCGATTTTAGCCATCGTAACTCTTGCGAAAGTGAAAGATCAAAGGCTTTGGGAGGCTATAAGTTATGGGTTTAACCATCACAATTTTTTCAAGGCCGTAACTCGTAACCAATTTGGAGCCCGCAAAAAACACCAATTGAATACAAATTAACTTGCGACCTCAATTACGTGCTACAGTAACACGAGGAAGCTCAATTGAATCTGGCTCACAGAGTTTACCTTTCTTTCTACTGATCTAATTCAGTGCTGCCTCCCTATGGTAGACACTTATGAATTCTTCACCTTCACCTTTCACGTTTCCTCTTTAAATTGAAATATTTTCCTGCTGAACTTTATTTATTCTGTTTTCTTCTTATGATCTAGTGCGTTGGTTACTGAAATATTACGCTCACTATTTTAGTAATAGCGACTTGCCCGTCAAAAATGACGGGGCAATAAAATTTGAAGCCATGGCAATGCTGTTTGCCCCACAATGTAACGTTTTTTGTACTCTGAGGACCTTCAGCGCTCATTGCGAGCCTCTTTCTTGTGTACTTTTGCGGCCATCACAAAGACAGATATATATTTATCTATGTTTTGTTAACAAATAATTAATTAATTAGTTACTTAATAAATTAATATACTTAACCGATTTGTAAGTAATGTATCCAGCAATCAATAGCCTGAAGAGCTAACAATCTGTTTGTATTTTCCGGCAGCATACAATGTACAGTTGTAGTGTTACTGCCCTGAGGAGAAAGTCAAATCAATGTCACAAATGTGCATTAAAAATAGGCTGCTTGACGGCAAACCGTTGTTTTAGATGTGTAAAGCACCATTGTAGATTCGTAATGTTATTAGTTGCAAGTTAGGATTGTAAAGTTGCGATGTTTGTCTATGTGTTACGCGGTTCGAAAGCATTTTCCGTCATTTGTAATAGTGTATTTTTTACCTCCTACGTTCGTTCATGAAAGTGCTACGTGGTTGGCAGTGTTTAGCGCAGTCTGCGGTCGTGTAGCCTTGTTTTAATTTTTTGGGGCGGCCAAATTGACTTAAATTCTCACTCCCCCTCACCTCATCCTGGCTTTTCCCCCATTCTGTGTGTGATGTTCTTGTTGTATTTTTTTTTTTTGTGTGTGTGTGTTTTTTGGTTTTCGTGGTTCGACCGGTAATTTCGTATTTTTCGTATCTCGCATTGTTTTCCCCCTGTCTAATAGTGTATTTTATACCTCGTACATTCCTGTGTGAATGTGCTACGCGTTTGGCAGTGTTTTGCGTGGTCCGGGGTCATGAAGCCTCGTGTTCATTTTGTTTGGCTGACATTTTTTTCTCTCCCTTAGGTGATATTCACGTGCCGAAACTTGGCCAAATCGACTTAAATTCGCATTCCACCTCACTCCAGGACGTCCTCGCTTTCCCCCCATGTGTGTGTGATGTTTTTTTTTTGTATGTTGTGTGTTTTTATTGGTTTTTGCTGTGCGCGGTTCCACCGCTAACCTCGTATTTTTCCTATCTCGTATTTTTTTTTCAAAGTCCTGCGTTGGTCAATTGCTTGCACCCTAAGGCAATCCCGCGTTTACTAAGTGTTTGGTGGCTAAGTCTCTCGTGTTTCATTGGCTTTACTTCTTGCCTTGCTTCGCAAGTCGAGCAGGCAATGAGTACCTTGTCGCCTAAGTGCTCCAAGTTACCGGCTCACTTTGCGAGGTTCGCAAGCGATGAGCGACTTTGCCGCTCATCTCCTAAGTAGTACGCACCACGCAAAGCGTGACGACGTCTCGTAGTTTGACAACTATTATATGTGATCTTTAGGAAATTAGTCCTGTATGTGGGCTAGGTAATGTAATACTTTTTTAAGTATATTTCTAGACATGTTAGAATTTTTCAGTTACCGTTTTTTTATCAAAAATGCTTTCCAGCATATTATATCCCTGAATCAGTAGTTTTACTGAGGAAATGGTATTACTTATTTGTTGCATAAAGTGTTGGTTAAATAACCTTGCATTTGTGGTTGAGCCTCTGGGAGCTGCTCAGGTACTGGCTTATATATAGATCCCACAATTCTCAGAAAATAAAGATCTATAGATTAAAGACTTCTGTATAAAGGTAACTTAATTTTCTAAGACAGTGCTTCCCCTCCTTCCATACTGCAGAAAAGACAGACAAACCATCAAACTATGAATACACATATATGTTGGGTGTATAGTTATAATGTAGGTACAGTTATATATTGCACCTGCATCTGCATAAGTGCTCACCAGTTCCCTGAAGTCTAGTGAAGTCTAGTAATGAGCTGCTGAAATGTTGTATTTTATTGTCTGTTGCATAATTTAAAAAAACAACAGCAGTTGCTGTTTTTCACTATCCCCTGAGAGGGCAACCGTTCCTTACGTATCTATCTTCCTGTTTCTGACCCAGACCCTAGTAACTTGATAGTGTTCAAAAGCATCACAATGGCGATGAACAAATATTGGAAATGATCTTCTACTGCTGATGTGTTACATATAAAGGGGGCTAATTAAAGGAGACATTTGTACTGACTTTACAATATAAAAACATGTCTGTTGACTGAACCTTGTAACCGTGCTATTTCTCTTCCTTCTCCTATTATTGGATGGTTACAATATTACCATTTTTTCCCAAAGGCTAAATTATAATTTTATGCTAATCACAATGAGGACAACAGGAAATTGTTTTAAGAGAAAAAATCACACTGGGATTAAACAGAAAAGATTCAACTTTAATTAGTGACAGTTCTTGTATAAAGTTTAAATGCTAATTTGATGAAGGATATTAGCTTGATATATTATGTAGTAGACTATTCTGACTTTACATCATTCATATTAATGCCAAAATAAGAGGTAGTGATTGCATAATGTGTTAATGTTAAAACTAATAACAGAAAGGCAACTTTAATGTGTAAAAGACAGCGACATAAACACTACAATTACATAATACTGCCAGAAGATTAGAATATCTAGTAATGCACTTATTATTACCAGAGCAGTACATTTCAGTATTTTTATTTATTATTATTATTATCCTTTATTTGTAACGCGCCAACATATCTCGTATCGATATAAGGTGGTCAAGTCAAAAAAAAACTTGAACACAATGCCCTGTTATTGAGCTATCAATCAAACATACACAGCGCTTTCCCTTAAGCATCTAACAAGATTGAAAACTTGCAAACTTGTATTTCAAAGAGTATGGGTGAGGTACAGGAGAGTGATAGATGGATTGTGCATATAGAGGCTAAAGATGATAGGCTTCTTTGAACAGATGCATTTTTTATGAGGTTTTGAAGGATTTGTGACAGGAAGATAGTCTAGCGGAGTGAGGCACAGAGTACTAAACAATTGGGCAGTACGAGAAAAGTCCTGAAGACGGGAGTGAGATGAGGTGATAAGAGAGGAGGAGATAAGAAGGTCAGTAGAAGAGTGAAAAGGGCAAGACCAGAGAAGACATATAGGAGAGTGTATTATTGTGGAGGGCTTTATATGTTAGGTTCATGATTTTGAATCTTATTCTGGAAGCTATGGGAAGCTAGTGGACACCGTGCATTTGTATATGAGTCTACCAGATGCATTCAATATGGATTCGAGTGGAGACGGATGATGGGAAGGCTAGCAAGGAGAGAGTTGCAGTAGTCTAGGCGAGATATGACGAGAAAGTGAATTATAATTTTAGTTGTGTCTTGTGTAAGGTAATGACGTATTTTGGAGATATTTTTTAGGTGAAAATGACAAGATTTAGTAAATGAATGAATGTGAGGGATGAAAAAGAGGGCAGGATCCAGTAGAATTCCAAGACAGTGGTCCTGGGAGGTGGGAGTGATGATGGCTTTGTCGACAGTAAAGAGATATGTGAGGAGTGGAAGCTGAGGAAGAGGGTGGATAGATAAGGAGCTCGGTCTTAGACAGGTAAAGTTTGAGTGAGTTGATGGGCAAGAGGATATTCTAGAGAGGGTTGGTAACTTGAACTAGCAGAGAGGGGGAGTTCAGTGCCAAAAGTGAGATTCAGAGCAACTGTTGTTTGCACTAAAATGAAGTACAAATATCCATACATTATTTAGCATATATATATATATATATATATATATATATATATATTTATAAACATGTTATCCTTTTCCTTACCTAAGCAGTATTTTTCCATTGTAGGCCGTAAGCTAAGAAACAGTAAATTCTGTTTTTACTTAATTCATTGTTTTTTATTCTATAACTGTAAACAAGTCCTCCTTCCCATAATAAAAATTGTTCCAGAGACTGGACTTAAGGTTAAACAATACGTTATTGACTAAGAACAAAACTTGACCTATGCGCAGAGATTGCAACTTGGGGGTTTTGAACACAGATAATGTGACGTACCAGGAATGCTTTATGTGTGCTAACCACATGTTTTATTGGATCACTTTATATAAATAATCGTTTATTGGCTTAGCGATGGGTGTTGGTGGAAATGTGTCATTTTATCTGGGAGGTGTTGATGGAGTGTACCATTCTCTGTATGTACAATTACTATATAACCTGTGTTGTTTATAATTGTCGTCAGTCGGCAGCAGACATTGCAACTTTTTTTAACTTTTTGTACAACTTGGTGCTGACCCACGCGTGTCCAAATAAAATCTGATAATAAGACATTAATTAGAGGCCTCTGTGTTTTGGTATCATGACTGGATTTTGGAGTAGAAAGTCGGGTTGTGGATATGTTTTTCTACAACAGTTTAAGGACAGTCAGTTCTATAAACACCTTACTAAGGACTTTACAACTTCTCTCTCTCCTTAAATCTTCACTGCATAATGCTGCTCAAGTGAAAAACTCAGGTGTGTGACTCTCCCTAGGCACTCAGTAATTCCTGTGTAAACACTTGTAAGCAGCATAATTTCACATAGTGTTTTCTCAATACTAGTATATGACACCTCCACACCTACTAAGTTGCTTGCTCTGTCTAATGGATAATTTGGTACTGACTGTATAAGTACAAACATTTAACGTTAGTTTTATAAATCCTTTGTTCTCCATCTAATAGGCTATAAGCTGTTTAGGGACAGTTTCATCTCTAATTTACTGTGCACATTGATAGTGCTAAACAAATACATATTTATTACATTACATTACTATTGCCCTAATCATATTTGTACTGCAGTTATAGGTTTTGCAACGACAGGTAAAATGTTATTGTTATCTTAAATATAGTGATGAGAAATGTTGAAGATGTGTTTTTGTGAAAAAGCATGGACTAAGTAGCCCCCATCAGTCGTGTCCGGAAGAAAAATCAAAATGGTGCTTTCTGATTGGCTGAAATCGCTGTTGATCATATTTCAGCCAATCAGAAGGTGCCAAGGTGTGAGACAATCAAAAGTGGATACACCCCTATATGCCATTCTCATTGGCTGATATAACTGTCAATCATTTCTAAACCAATCAGAAGGCGCTATTGCCTTCAGCCAATCAGAATTTTAGGTGCCGCGAGAATTGGACATTTTGAATGATCAATACCCCTGCTGCAAGGGTTAATGTGGGAACCCTCCGGGGGTCCTGATCAGTACCCTGCAGCATGGTGGAGGTTAATATTAGTTTCTACAGGGGTACTTACTATACCCCTGTGGCATGGGGTTTACCATTAGTCTGACGCAGGCCCATTAAGGACCTGCTGCGGGGAATTTAAAATGTTTAAATGCTGCAGGGGTCCCTATTGGGATTGATGTGGGGATCCTGTGGAGGTCTTGATCGGTACCCCCGCATCATGGTGTTGATGTGTGGACCCTGCATTTCCCAAATCCTACGGGCTTAAGCTTGTCATGATGACAATGTCTGTTTCCATTTGCTGTTTTGATAGCGGGCATTACAGGCTTCATGTTTAGGCCTGAAGATGCAACTGCTGATGGCAGGGTTTGCGATTATCAGGAAGGGGGACTAACTTGCGACTGCGGCCAATTTAATGAACGTCAAAGTAGACCTATGTGAACACGCAGCTCAAAAGTAGCAAATCAGGAAGTTACTTGCATGTAACAGCCCCAAATTGAATGAGGCCCTGGGAGAGCAGGCCCCTCCCACAACTTCAGGTTATTTCTTAACCTGATATTAGTGGCTGCGTACCTTCTATCTGGTGATGGTAGCTTGAGATAAAATATCGATGATGACAAAAATTGCTACTAAATCCTAGCATGCTTAAAGGTAAAAAAGTACAGTAGTGATAGATATTTGGAGAATGTATTTAGCAATTTAGTGGATTGCTTTTTGAAGATCTGCAGGTAGTTGAGGTATGAATTGACTAAAGTATGAGGATTTCCATCTCATCATTGCTTTAATGATGTGGTCCGTGGTATGATTTTTGGATGCCGATGTGTCAGCTCCAAATATAAATGAATGTCTGAAAGTATGAAATAAGGGCTTGGCGAGACTTTATAAGGGCTAGGCAAATGTAGTGAAGAAATGTAGTGGTAGATAGCGGCTGGCTTGATATGGAAGCAGATGATGGGATGTTTACAGGACACCAGGAAGGATAATAAGTAATTCAGACCAAGTGTTTGCTTGTTTTGGTGAAAGGAAGTGTGAAGATGAAGCAGTCACCTTTTAGAGTTATGTTTTATTTTGTAAGGTTGAAAAGTTGGCATTGGGAAGTGTTACACTCTCCTTGTCACAAGAATTCATAAAATGCAAGCTTAATAGCTAAAGGAATGGTAAGCAAAGTTGCTGAGCTGAATGGTTTGCTTTGACGGACAGAGGAGAGAAAAAAAGATTTGTCAGGATAAAATGGAGTTCTTTCTAAAATGGAATTGGATTCTGGTACGATGAAGGCAGATATGATAATGGTTTGGAGGCGGAAAGGTGGATGTATTTTTCAAGTGGCCATGAAGATATAACAGACGTCAGGCTCTGTTATATATCTTCTCAGATGAGGCAGGTGGCTTGAGATATGATGCTCTCTGCATCAGAAAGCACAGAGTCAGCCATTACAAGACAAATACAGCTTGTACAGATGAGAAACAAATTAATCAAGGTACAAATAGAGTCGGTTTGCAGTGACTTGAGGGATGATAAAGAGCTCAAATACAAAGGAAGGCGTAGCAGGCAAAAGTTGAAGCTTGAGCTGCCAGGAGTGAAGGAGGGTCGTAGTCCACACTTTTGGAAGGAGACTTATGCTTTCGAAGAAACATGGAAAGGTGATCAGAGGGAATTACCAGCTAAGTAGGAGGACATGCGGGACCAGCTGTAGCAGACTGGGCTATTGGTGCCATGGTGGGAGTGTTAGCAAGGGTGCTTGTCTAAGTGACTATATTATGGGATGACTTATGGTTTTGGAACACATGTAATTATTATGGGTGAGTGGTCGATTAGGAATGGTGAGAGTGTAACGTGAGGGATAATTATGAATGATTAATGTAAAATACTTATAGGGTAAGGTCACATGATCTAGACATCCCTGCAATACTATAAGTTAACTCAGGGTCAATCATTGCAACACAGATAAAGACTATGAAAATGAGAAAAGTTTTAGACAAGGTACAATTGGAGATGGGTGGCCCATTGCGGGCTGTAGACCGTTCTGTAGACCGGTCTGTATGGATGAGGATGCAATGTTCTGCAGTTAAGCTTATGTGCAGAGCAGATTTACCTTTTCCTCATGTATTCTCCTGTTCCATGTAATATTTTCCCTCTATAACATATTATAACTAGTATACATGATAACAATGTACAGGCAGCATATAAACAAACAGCAATAATATGTAATCACAATGCAACAATGTCATGCGCCCTTGGCCATATGCATAATTACTGGTAATATTACAGTCACTAAACAACGTAGTCTTGACACTGGTATTTCCTCAGAAACAAAAGATATGAAAATTAAGCAAAGGTCAGAAATATATGAATAAGCTTTCTCTACAATTGATAAAGAAACAGATTAAGGCACTTGCACAATAAAAGGTATTTTGTAGTGGAAAGTAATATAATACTATCCACGATATCTTAAAATCACAGAAAGCTGCTGGAAAAAAAATGGTGGCCTTGTAATAGTTTTTTGTTTTTGTTATTTTTAAAAATATAAGTTAAAAAACTTCACCCAATAAAATCAGTGAGATTGGTATAAAAGACAAAAACAAGTTTAATTATATAACACATTTTAATAAGTCACAATTCAAAGTCTTATAGATGCTGTATAAATACTAGAACAGTTACAAAGACAGAAAAGTAACACTTGAAGTATTGAAAACTAAAGCAACAACTGTAGGACTTTGTAACATCTCAAAGAGACAAAAATATAAAGTAACACATTGGACAACTAAATGAAAGTAAAGTTGGAAGGGCTTTAAAAGATATGTTCCATTGTAAAGCAATTTTTTTAATAAAAATTGAAAATCAAATAAGTCTTAGTCATAATATGTGACGTCTAAATTGGGTTAATAAACTAACCCTATTTTAATCGTTCGTTATTTCATTTTACTTTTGAAATCAATTTATAAATAATAAAAGTTAGAATTTTAATATAAACAAACATGTCAGTTTGTGGTGCAAATAAAGAGGCCACAAAAAAAGGTGTTCTTTTATGCTTTTGGATGGCCCTCTTCTGTTCAATTAAAGTGACAAATAAAGAGAATACAATTTAGTAGAACTGGGGTCTCCAAACCTGGTCCTGGAGGGCTGCACCCAGACTGGATTGAGGATTTCCTTTCTGTGCACAGGTGAATCAATCAGGATGACTGAAGAAGCTATAGTCTCACCAGCTTGTAGCAAGGATATCCACAAATCCAGGCCTGGGTGCGGCCCTCCAGTACTGAGTTTGGAGACCCCTGATCTAGTGGGATGAACAGTAAGACTTGAGTGGAGATGAAGTAGTGTCCAAATGCTTGGAAGTACTCAGGAGTACTGCTTGAGATGTTGGCCTGTAGAAGGAGAGCTGATGTGCAAGGAGCAGAGTATTGAGCTCAATTGGGTTATATTTGGCAAACAAAATGAGACCAGTCTCTGGGGACTGGTAGACGCTATGATACCAATAAAAGTAGAGCAAGAACAAATCTGTATCAACAATCTGTGAGCAAAGGGTAAGATAAGGGGTGCAAATACAAGGTCAGAGGAGGTTGACAAAGTTGGTGGAGATTGAGTAGTGAAGGAATGAAGGAGTGGCCATCGTCAGCCTCTTGGAAGGAGAGGTATGCCTACGACAAAACAGGGAGAAGGGACGAGAGGGAATTACCAGCTAAGTTGGAAGACATGAGGGACAAGCTATTAGTGTCCATAAAGGCACCTGTCTATGGTAGAGGGACTATTACGGGATGTCTGGCAGTTTTGGGACATATATATTTATTATTAGTAAATAGTAGACTATTAGCCTCATTCAATTGAACTATTGTAGTTTACGGAAGCCCGTAATGTAGCCTGTAAACTAATTTGCTATTCAATTGGCGTCTTTTTGTGATCTGCAAATGATCTACGTGTTATGGGCTGAAAATCCCTGTGGTTGTTACAACGGTAAATTATGACCCCTCTAAGCATCAGTGATCTTTCCGCAAGAGTTACGATCGCTAAAATCGCAAATCACTATTCAATTGCTACAATTCCTCATGCTTGCAAATATTTTCACACCCGATAATGTTGAATGTAGAAGAAAATCCTACGAGTACCATATAGGACTCGCAAAGGGATTAAAGACATGTCCGTAGCACTGTAAATGCAAATATAAAATAAATACTGCACTTTAAATGATGAGGAAAGCCATGAAAGACATTATAATTAATTACACAACAGTCTCAAGCTCACAAATTTGGAGTTTTCTTTTTTTTTATGTGTCATTTCGGGGTTATATCGATCTAATGTAGTATGGGCATTCATTTTTATTATTTTGCATTTTGCGGGATTGTGGGTCTGATCGCATATCAGACCTCTAAAGGGTAATGGATTGACATGTAACCTTCATCTTATACTGCCCTAATGATAACGGTTTCATTTTCTATTGGCTGTTTCTGATACGGGAGTTATGGTCTTGCTTAATTCATGTGGCTCACACTCTGAAGTGCTGCATGATTTATGTTTGTGGGCTTGTTCAATTGAATCGCTCTGTAGGAACAGCCTCTTTTATCTCTAAAATGAAGAAAGTACACCTCATTCAACACAAATCCCTGATATCCTTACAAAGTTTTACATTGAATCATATACAGCAAAACCATAAATATAATGTGAATAGGTTCAGCAGATATAAATGAGAATTATAGAAAATGGGCATCATTATGGGCAAAAGAACCCTGAAAATATGTTGGAATAGACAGGGATATGCATGGAGACTAAACCACTTCGAAAAGAGAGATTTCCCAAGAAAATAAGATATCATCTTAATTTACTCCCTTGCCACTCCTAACACTTCACATTTCTTTTTGTTTATCTTTTTGTTTTGTTGGTTTATTCATTGTTATTTTACATGTAGGATTATTGAATGATTTATGTAAACAAAAGAAAAAAGTAAGATTGAGAAATATGTTGCTCAATTATTACACAAAATGTATATTATGTTTGATTTCTTATTGTAATAGCTAACAAATTGAAGAAAAAAGAGGAAAGAAATTTAGAAAAAGCAATATAAATATAGTGCTGTTTAATAACAAAATAATGTGATTATATGATTCTGATACAGAAGTATATTTCCAACACTGTTGTTGATTAATTGTATTTTTCATTTGTAACAATACAAATATATAAAAAAAAAAAATAGAGGGAATGGTAAAGTTAGGCACTGCCAGAAAAACACTGAGCTTCTTGTATCACTATTTGTATTACCACTATTAATAGTCAGATATATTTCTGACAATTCCTAAGCACTTTACGTTTATATTAGCACTTGCACTTTCTTATCAAGCACCAGTCACCTTTTTCTAGTCTTCTATATATATGGTCTACCCCTCTATATACTATTTACATGTGGAATTATCCTGATAAGGTAGCAGCACCTAAATGTTTTTTTAACAATCATTTTTATTAATATACTTAGTAAAAGTTAAGTTTGATGATGAATTTGTCTCATATGTTAGATTTGATTGACTAACAAATGTACACTCCAATACGATCTCTTTTCCCAAGTTTGTATTGCAACTTTTGAACCCTAGTAGCACCTTGTTTTCTCTAAATATTCAGGTAACAAGACCTTGAGCCACCTATTTGTCTCCTTTTTTTGCATTATAACATGTATGTCCCCTTTACAATTGATACTAGTGATATAACGTGTAGAGGGTCACATCAGCTGACATGAAGATTAACACCCATGGGCCAAATTCAATTAGAAGCCTGCAACTCGATTGCAGACAGGCGAACGTCTGCGGTTGTGTTGCGGGTGAGTCTGCGTTGTCTTCGATTGTGATGCTATTCAATTGCTCAAGGCCGCAAGTTACGGGCCCCAAGCCAAAACCATAAACCATGCACTGGTTCGGAGCAGTTCAGGGCTGGAACATGAACAATTAAGCAAGCCCTTAACCTCCAATTTCGAATTAGCCAATAGAAAATGAGACTGTCAGTATTACTGCAATAAAACATGGAGGTTACATTTCATTCAATTAGGTTTGGGGGTCCGATATATCTAATTTCTTGTCGATTTGTCGGCTTGAGACTCTTGTGCAATTAATTCTAATGTCTAACATCGCTTTCCCCGTTATTTACAGTGCAGTATTGATTTGTTATTTGCATTTACAGTGCTATGAATAGGTGTTAAACCCTCTTTGAGAGTTTCCTCTAGTACTCATATGATTTTCTCCTTCATTTGCCGTTTGTGAAAACATTTGCGGGGATGGGGAAATTGAGCAATTGAATAGCGATTTGTGATTTTAGCCCTGCGAAAGGGAAAGATCAAAGGCTTCTGGAGGATGTTATGAGTTTAAACATCAACATTTTTTCAAGCCCGTAACTTGGAAGCCAGTTTGAGCCCACAAAAAGCCAATTGAATAGCAAATTATCTTGCAACCTCACTTACGGGCTCCAGGATCTCCCGAAAGCTCAATTGAATGTGGCTCCATGTTTTCTTAAACCTCCTAAAGAACCCTCCTGAAGAAATATCCTCTTGGCTGTGCTTACCACGTCTCTGTTGGAAGCAAGAATAGCCTGATAGGTAATGAAGCAAAATACTGCTGCCACTTAACAACCTTTCATTATTATTATTATTATTATTAATAGCGACTTGCCCGTCAAAAAAACTAAATTTTAAAGCTGGAAATGCTGTTTGTGACACAATGTGATTCTCTGAGACTCTTAAACTTCTTTTTATCTACAAAGAAGTACAAAAATGTATAATAAGTTTTTTTTATTTTTTTAACAATGAACTCTTATACCATATTAAACTTTTTAATTGTCATGTATGTAGTAATAATCAAACAATACATGAAATTTGTATGAATAGGTATTGTGAACCATTACATAAAGGTTACTAACATGCAACTTATATTGTAGACAGTGGTGAATGAATTATTTTTAACAATACTAAACATTTTAATTCTGAACTGTGCATGAGTATCATAACAATAGGTCAACTTTGTATAAATGAGTATTTTAAACCATTACAGAATGCTTTTTAACATGCAACTTGTAGTTGTACTACTGGTAAAGCACATAGGTATTGAATCCAGAGGAAGATAAACAGTAAAACGCCCATTGAAACTTAGCCAATTGTATCAAAGGGGGAACAAATTAATTCCTTCCTGACCCAGTAACTGGCGATCGATTACTCCCTGGATGAATCCTGTTTATTTAATTATACATTTAAATCTGTAACAAATGATTATGCTGCTACTGACATAAATCCTTAGTACCATTCAATAAATCAACTTGTCAAACCTTGTAAAATACAATGTTAACAATGCAAATATTAACGTAAGGTAATAACATTTAAAATGAAATTAGTTAAAAATATAGTGATCTTGAATATTGAATCCAGAGGAAGGCAAACCTAAAAAAAAAACCCAGTGAAACTTGGCCGATTGTTTCAAAGTGGGCAAAAAAATGAATTCCTTCCTGACCCCATTAACTGGAGATCGGATTCTTCCCTGGATCAATACTCTCTATATCATGAAACATTTACATTTTGCAACAAATGATGATCCTGCTACTAACATTAAACCTTAATTACATAGAATAAAACAACTTTTCAATCCTTTGAAAACAGAATTTTAACATTACAAACATGAACTTAAAGTATTACAATGGAAACAGTAAAGGTAAGAAAATGCAAGGTAACTGTTTTGTGGGACCAATCCTGGCAAAAGTCCCTTCCAAGGCATTCCATTTTTTTTGTTTTGTCTGTCAAAGTGGTTCCCTTTAAAAGAGCCCAACAGACTTGTAATTTTGTCTATGGGATTTAACCACTGTTTATTGTTTTTGTGTTTTCTTCTCTTTTTTTAATTTGTGTAGTTGTTGAAAATGGCACATTTTTCTAAGTGAGTTTCCTAAGTGAAATAGTGGTCCTCTAAAAAGAGACTGGTCCCATTACATATTCCTTTTTTCGGGTTCATATTTTGCAGTAACATGACAATTGCACCTTTTTTTAGCTGCAAAATATGTTGTGGCATTCCAGATGGAGTTGAATGAATTACTAAATTCATTTGAAAAGTTTGTCTGAGTTTCTTTGTCATCAATAAGTACACAATCTACATTGTGATAATTTTCTTGTTGTGCATCTATTAATTTTAATATTTCAATTTTCAGAAGCAATGCATCTTTAGTTTTGGACGTTAATATTACTTTGGTTGAAAGCTCTGCATAATCGTCGTTACTTATTGAATTTTGCAATATAGCTGATATAATGTCCTGTTTGCAAATCATATGAGAATTTCCATGGTATCATAGGGTAAATTCGGAATTCATTCGGTTTTTTCTTCTCCAATTTTGAAATAATTTTGACCTTGTGATCTCATATTTTGTTCTAATTTGAGGTGAGTAAAGAGTTTCCATAGTGTACTTGACTTAACACGTTTCTACAATGTCTGTGCGATTTCCATGGACAACAACAGGTAATGCTTGTCTAAAATCTCCACCCAACAACATTTCCTTTTCACCCAAAGGCAAATCATTATCCATGACTTCACGCAACAAACGGTCAATGCATTGTAGAGCATGGCATGACATCATTGTAGCTTCATCAATGATAATTAATTTACTTTTCTCATTTTATTTTTTTGCTTGTAAAGATGGCATTCTTATATCCGACACTGATGTTTCCAGAATAGGACCTGGTAGTTTAAATCCACTATGCACAGTTCCTCCACTTTCTAACACAAGAGAGTCAATTCCAGTTGTTGAAAATGCAGTGCTATTTCACCTTGTGCATAAATTATATAGATAAATTGTTTCTGATCCACCAGGTCCATCTAGATAGAAATAACCCTCTTTGAGCAAGTGCACTTTTTATGGCGTTAAATGCTTGCAATTACTGTATAAGGTATTTAAAGTTGCAAGTCTTTCTTGTGCTATTTGGTTTTGAAGCTGAATATCATAGTCTTCAAAGTGTATTTCATCTATGAGTCCTGGATATAGCAGATTCAAATTTACACAATTTAATCCATGAGAGAGAAAGACCTCTTGAATTTCAATTAATGCTTTTAATTCTGCAATAGGCTAATTGTATCATTCCAAAAAGTATTCAGACATATTTGTTTTAAATTTGTCCCACAAACCTAATGCATTTGGAGCATTTGAGAAAATGCAAATGAATGCAAATTGTTCTCTCATCTGCCGTGGCATTTGACACAGTGCTGCTTCTTCTAGACATCTTTGCCATTTTGTATCATCAGCCAGGATGTTTGTGTGTCGTGTAGCTAAATGAAATGTGTCATAAACTGTGTCATTAACCGTTCTCAACTGATCAAAACTTTGTACACTAGGAACATTTAAAAGGAGTAAATCTAAGTAGAAACGTTCAAGGTCTCTTGGACTTGCAGTTTATATTCTAGTTATAATTTTCTTTCCACAGCTTTTTCTTTTTTGCCACAATCTATTAACAAAAAAATAATGGTAGGGAATGTCAATATACAACAATTACCTTGCCTCCAAGTCAGTACAATTCAATTGAAATCACGCAGTTAGTGTAGTTTGTTGATGCTCACTTTGTGCCAAATCATTTCCTTCATTTCCAACATTGAAATAAACTAAGTGTCTTTGGGGCAAATGTACAGCTAATCTATATCCTGCATGTGAGCGATCATGCATTTCAAATTTGAGAAGACGCCACATTGCTTCTGGCGCACTTACATAGCAAACATCTACATGAGATGCAAGTTCCTCATGTAATAACTCAGTTTGTTGTGGATTTTCTGCACTTTTGACCATTATAGTAGCTGCATCATAGACTTTGTAAATATATTTGTAGACATATTTCATGGATTTTATAGAAGTGCAAGCTTCCACATTAATGTGTGCATTATACTTCATGAGCAAATGTGGATTGTATGGCACCACATATCTGTTATCAACTTTTTCCACAAATAATGGCATTTTGGCCTTCTCTTCTTCTATATAATGGATAGCCATTACAATTAGCATAAGTTTTGTCTCTATAATCTTTTGGAAATTCTTTAGTGCATTTTTTATTTTCCATACATGGTGATTGTGGATTGATATCTCCACATGGTCCATGAGTTACAATCTCATATAGTCTACCATGTATTTCTGGATCTGGTAGTTCACCAATGATGACTGAATCTGCTGTAAATGTAATAAATAAATCTGGTTTTCCAAATTTAGTTACAATAGCCATAGCATCATTGTATTTTTGTTGCATATTGCGAGGAGATCCTTGGAAAGAAGAAGGTAAAATGATGGCTTTGCCAGCTGCAAGCTCTCTGTTTTTAGCTGCCTCAGTGACATAATCCATCAGTCCAGAATACTGTTATACACATAGTTTATCTTGTTGATATTTTATAAAATTTAAATTAGTTGCCTCAACTTACAAATATGAATCAATGATCCATTGTTGTGTCAGTTTTGGACCACATACAATGGGATTAAATCCATCTTGAATGGCAGTTTGAGCCACTTTAAATTCAAGCATGGAAATATTATTTCTGACACGTACTTTTGAATTTGGGTAACTGTCAAGTGTTAATTTGGGTTGCCATCCAGCTTCCCCATTTGGAAAAAAAAAATTGATTTGTCATTGGATCTAAATTCGTACTTAAGATACTTATGTTGATAAAAGGTTGCCCCTCATTTCTGGGATATATTATAACATCCCTTTGAAATGGTGGTTCTCCCTCATCATTTTGAATAACCATTGCAACCTCATATAATGTTGGTAAGTTGTAACAGCGTATATCAATATGGCGATATCTTTTAAGAACCATATTGACTTTTGGGATTAATAACTGATGTAATTCGGCATGAATTATGTGTTCTTGTTCTATTTCTGACAATTTTTTATAGCCTTGAGTGTATGGGTTTTGGGCCATAATTTTATCAAGCTCTATAAACAATAAATGGGTAAGCATTTTTCATTTTCTGGAAGCTGCATAGGTTGTTCAACAGCTTCCATAGTATCTAGGCCATACAGTTGAGCAAATTTTCTTTGCTCCCCTTCTTGTGGATGTAAATGAGAAGTACAATGGTAAATTTGTCCTTGTACTTTGAAACAGTAAGGGCCATGTCCTGGCACATTAGCAGCTAATGTTGCACCCATAGATGCAAAGGATATGGCACTATTATAGCGTCTTATGTTTGTTTTGAAATTTTGGTAGTTAGGAAAAGAAGAATTGTTGTCTTTGTAGAAGTCTTACCTTGCCTTTTTGACAGCAACTAACGAACTGCCCATCTCTGGGTCTTTTTTGTTGGAAATTATAAGCCCCCAAAACTGACAGACAATATTTCATATTACCACAATTATGAACCTCTACTGCTAAAGATTTAAGTTAAGGACAATTGTGAGAAGATATATCAATGTGACTGTCTAAATCCTCATTAGAATTATTTTGCTTGCGAGTCTCTCCCGTTCTGTTTGTCGAATTTCCTTATGCTCCGGCGTCTGATGATCTGCCCATGTTTTTTGATGTTCTCTAGTTTGAGGTCTTCCCTTTTCCTGTTTCTTGTCAGTATCTGCCATATTAATCTGTAAATACAAGTAGTCCATTAGTACTTTTGCTCCTTTGTTTATTTATTTGTTTTAACAGAAGATTTTTTTTTCTCGTATCCTGTTTTGTGTGCACCACTTGCATTATGAGGTTAGCTTTGTGAGGTTAGACTTATCAGATTAGTTAGTTTACAGTCTATGTTGTGAAAGGAGCACAGCAAACATGATAGGTCCTTCTATTTTGTATATGTTAACAGCATTTCTTGTGTTATCCTGTGTTGTGTGTGGTAGTGTTGTGATTATGTCTTTAGTTGTGTTTTTTGTGCGCTACTGTTGTCATTAGGTGTTTAGGGTATGGAGTTGGGCTTAGAGTGTTGCTCATCACAAATAGTATATATCCTTCCATTTTGTATATGTTAAGAGCATTGTTGTTTTCTGTTTTGTGTGCACCACTGTTGGCATTAGGGGTTAGGGTACTCTTTTTTTTTGTTCTCGCTATCCTGTTTTGCATGATCCAGTGTTGTAATCAGGCGTTTACGGTTATAGGGTTAGGCTTAGAGTGTTAGTTAGGTTGCAGTACATTTCCACAAAGGCAAACACAAAACAGGATAGGTACTTCCATTTTATATGTGTAAACAGCAGTAATTGATGTTTTTTTTTTTTTTTTTTTTTTTTACTTGTAACACTGTACCTCTTTTATTCAAATGTGTTGTGTCGAAATTGCTGTAGAGATGATGAGAGTCTTCAGGCAGTGTCTCATAAGAATTAAAGAGAGAGATGGAAATGTTAAAATAACATTTAAATAAATTATTTTTTGCACTAAGAGCATATAAAACAGGATATATACTTCCATTTTGTATGTATTCAGAGAGGTTTAGCTTATGGGGTTATGCTTAGAGTGTGGTGCCATTAAACAGGATAGATCCTTGCATTTATTATGTTTTAAGAACATTTGTTATATTATTCTGGTTTGTGTGCACCACTGTTGTCATTATAGGTTCAGGTTATGGGGTTAGGCTTAGACGTTGGTGCACACAAAACAGGATATATTCTTTGAGTTAGTATGTGTTAACAATATTTGTTGTAGTATCCTGTTTTATGTACACCACAGTTGGCATTAGAGGTTTAGGTTATGGGGTTAGGCTTCCAGTTTGATGCACAGAAAGCAGGATATATTCTTCCATTTTATATGTGTTAACAATATTTGTTGTAGTATACTGTTTTGTGTATGGCCACTGTTAAGATGATGTGTTTTGTTTCTGGGGTTAGGCTTTTAGGTTGTGGCACAGAAAACAGAATATATTTTCCATTTTATAGCTGTTATCAACATTTGTTATAGTATCCTGTTTTGTGTGCGGCGCCTTTATTGGCATTAGGGACTTATGACTTTTTTTGTTTTTTTTGTTCTGTGATATTCTCTTTTGTGTGCGTCACTGTTAGCATTAGGGTTGTAGGTTATGGGGTTAGGCTAAGAGGGTTAGTTATGTTGCAGTGCATTTTGACATTGGTGCACACTAAACAGGATAGATGCTTTTTTTTGTTTTACTTGTTATACTGTACCTGTTGGGTTGAATTATTAGTTGTGTATAAATGACAGAGGGCCCCCTGCTGCCAATCTTCCTGCGACACTTTTCAGGCAATGTCTGTTGAAAAAGATAGACAGAAATGCAAATGTTAAAATACGACTGCGGCCCTCGCTTCGTATTGCTCACAACTATATATGTGATCCTTTATTTATAACACGACATATTCCGTAACACAATACAGGGGTTATGTACAGTATAAACAATAACCCCACAATTAAAAATAATGGAAGACCCTGTTATTGAGCTTTCAGATATACACAGTGCTTTCCCTAAAGCACCTCACAAGATTGAAACTCGCAAACTTACATTGGGTACAGGAGAGTCATAGATGCATAGTGAATGAAGAGGCTACAGATGATAGGCTTTTTTTTAAATAAATGTGTTTTTAAAGAGATTTTGAAGGATTTGAAGCAGGAAGATAGTCTGGTGGAGCGAGGTAAGGAGTTCCAAAGAATAGGGGCAGCACGAGAAAAGTCTTGAAGATGAGAGTGAGAGGAGGTGATGAGAGAGGAGGAGAGAAGATGGTCATTAGCAGAGTGAAGAGGGTGGGTGGGAGTGTATTTTGGGATGAGAGCTGAGATGTAGGAGGGTGCACTATTGTGAAGGGCTTTATATGTTAGGGTCATGATTTATAAGTTTATTCTAGAGGCTATGGGAAGCCAGTGGAGTGCCTGACAAAGAGGTGCTGCAGACACTGATTGTTTAGTATGGTAGATGAGTCTAGCGAATGCATTCAAAATGAATTGGAGTGGGGACAGACGGGTGATAGGAAGGCCAGCGAGGCGAGATATGATGAGAGAGTGAATAAGAATTTTTGTTGTATCTTGTGTAAGGTAGTGGCGTATTTTGAATATGTTTTTTTGGTGAAAGAGACAAGATTTTGTGAGTGATTGAATGTGAGGAATGAAAGAGAGGGAAGGGTCCAGTAGGACCCCAAGACAACGGGTCAGGGAGGTGGGAGTGATGATGGCGTTGTCGTGGAAAGATAAGGAGCTCTGTCTTAGACATGTTGAGTTTGAGTTGACGGGCAGACATCCATGAGGATAGGCTCGAGAGGCAATTGGCAACATGAGCTAGCAGAGAGGGGGGCAGTTCAGGTGCAGAGATGTAGATTTGGGTGTCATCAGCATATAGATGATACTGAAATCCAAAAAGATTTTATAAGGGCACCAAGGGAGGAGAAAAGGATGGGGCCTAGGACTGAGCCTTGAGGTACACCGACAGTTAGCGGGCAAGGAGAAGGAGACAGTTCTTGAGTATTTATATCTGTTATCTTCAGGCTGTCTTTCTGTTGCTGACTCCTTTCTCTCTCTTTGTCTCACTTGATACCAGTCTTCACCTCAATCCCTCTTGTGCAGCTCCAACACAGCACACAATTCTTGATCCGCCTTACAAGAATGTGGGCGAATCCCTTAAGCCAAAACACACCAATTATACAGAAATTAAGAAAATTGGTTTCTTAAAATATATATTAGTATGCAATCAAATAACCTAATTGAATATGGAACTATGAACTTGCATGATATAAAATGTAAACTAAAAATAAATGTCAATACAAAATTCCTAATATTCATAGATCATACATTTTGGTTCCCTGGTGGTCCAGTGGTTAGGATTCGGTGCTTTCACCACTGCAACCTGCATTCAATTCCAGTCAGGGAACCAAGAGATCACACCACACTGAAGCCAATCAGGGTTGGGCCTGGTTAGTACTTGGATGGGAGACTACCTAGGAATACCAGGAGCTATCTGTATGCTGTCGCCAACTGGAGAAGGAACTGGCAACGCACTGCAGTATCTCTGCCATGAAAAAAAGTGAATCAGCATGGTGTATTGCGGTCCATGAGGTCACAGAGAGTCGGACACGTCTGACCGACATAAATTTGGGTTATAAGCCCAACTTTGGAGTGGTTATAACAGTTCAAATCTATCATTCTGAAATACAATCCACCAGATTCACTAAGCTTCACAAGATATTGCTAAAGGCTGTGGTGGGCATTTTTTTCTGTGGAAAATTACTACCACATGCTATAAGTTCTTCACATCCAATGAAGAGATCAGTGAATCTACTCTGTGTAATATGGATTGCAAAGAGAATATTTGTTACTCTTCAATCTACTTTTTTTTAAATTTGGTTTACCAATATTGTAAAAAGGCCCATAGGAATATAAGGAAAAGCATTACAGACTCTGCTTCACAAATTATAACAATAAACGGTTCATTTGTTTGTATTGGTTAATTGCTATTGTGAATTAGCTGGAACACTAAAAACCTTTATGGCTATGTATTTAGCCACTAACTGCAAATCTCACTCACAAGTTATATTGTAACAATAAAGTGGTAACAATTAATTTAGCAATTTAAATAATCATTACCCAATAACAGTAATTGCTAATTACACTGAATCCTTTATATTTATTTGCATATCTTGTATCTCTTCTTTTCAAATTACAAGTTTATAGTCTATAAATAGGTGTTTTTGTTTGGTATTGCTTATTTCTTAATGCTCATACTATACCATCTAGGAAGGTGTAGTAATGGCAAATCACCACTGAGTGTCAGTAGTGTCACAACAATGAAAGCAGCATTTTAAACATTTGCATTTATGGTTCTGCTATACTTACAGTGCAGTTTTTCTCATTCTAAACTATATAACATAAATAGTTTATAAACTTTGTGTCCCACATTATTTTTACATTTTTAAAAATATATTTTTTGAGTATCACCGGTAATATTTATAAAGTGTATTATCAACCATCTATGAGACTTCTGCATGCAGAAGATTTAATGTTTTGCAGTATATATATATATATATATATATATATATATATATATATATATATATATATATATATATTATTCACTTAGGGGGTCTGAATCAGAAAGAGAGCTATTATTATGTTCCAATGGTTAATTTTATTAACAGATTTTTTATAATTAATAAGGTCAATACATTGTATAACAAATAAAACATGCATTTTAAAGCACTCAGCTTTAAATAATTCCTCATAAATTGAGAATTTAAGACAATGAATGAAACAAAAAAGGAAAATATCATCTACTTTCTATTATAACATTACTTTGGTTCAGATATTCATACAACAGTTTCCATATTTAAGCAAATAAAACAGTCTTCAATCTTAAATATATCTTCCCATGTCTATATGATAACTCACTGTGGAACGTTATTTTAAATGCCTAAATATGGTCTAGCTGGGGTCAGTGCTGGTTCAACCTATTTGGAGCCCCTGGGCAGTGAAGTGGAGGAGCCTGTGCAAGTGAGTGCAGTGCGCAAGGTATGTACGCACCCACTTTCCCTTTTCTGTGCGTGTAAATTGCTCACTTGCTGTGTGAGCAAATCACAGACATTTCTCCATTTTAACAACATAGCTACTCATACACACGCCGAGCAATTACTTATTTATTAAATACATTTGATGGTTAGCCATATTATTTAGATTTTTCTATGTTAAAAAGGGATGCCCTTCAAAGGGAAGCGCCTCTAGGTGACTGCCTAGTTGGCCTAATGGGTAATCTGGACATGACTGGGGTTGTTTAGAAATCTGTCGAATGGGTCGAGATGGAAATTTTCTACACAGGAAATTGCAGCCTTCAATGAAGCATATTTCAGCCCCTAAAATGCTTAGCGAATATCTAAATGTTTAAAAGCATAGAGAGTCATTTGGACTCCAGAAGATGGTTGGGATTGCCTAAAACCCTCATTTTGGATTGAGCCTGCCTCTACAGGTGTATGATCTATTAATGAACACTATCTCCAGCCTCGTCTTCCTTCTTTCTAGCACTTTATTAGACGTCTGTTATAATATCTTAACTTTCTGATTCTAGAAATGGTCTAGCTGGGGTCAGTGCTGGTTCAACCTATTTGGAGCACCTGGGCAGTGAAGTGGAGGAGCCCGTGCAAGTAAGTGCAGTGCGCAAGGTTCGTGTAAATTGCTCACTTGCTGTGTGAGCAAATCACAGATATTTCTCCATTTTAACAACATAGCTACTCATACACACGCCGAACAATTACTTGTTTATTAAATACATTTGATGGTTGGCCATGTTATTTAGATTTTTCTATGTTAAAAAGGGATGCCCTTCACAGGGAAGCGCCTCTAGGTGACTGCCTAGTTGGCCTAATGGGTAATCTGGACATGACTGGGGTTGTTTAGAAATCTGTCGAATGGGTCGAGATGGAAATTTTCTACACAGGAAATTGCAGCCTTCAATGAAGCATATTTCAGCCCCTAAAATGCTTAGCGAATATCTAAATGTTTAAAAGCATAGAGAGTCATTTGGACTCCAGAAGATGGTTGGGATTGCCTAAAACCCTCATTTTGGATTGAGCCTGCCTCTACAGGTGTATGATCTATTAATGAACACTATCTCCAGCCTCGTCTTCCTTCTTTCTAGCACTTTATTAGACGTCTGTTATAATATCTTAACTTTCTGATTCTAGAAATGGTCTAGCTGGGGTCAGTGCTGGTTCAACCTATTTGGAGCACCTGGGCAGTGAAGTGGAGGAGCCCGTGCAAGTAAGTGCAGTGCGCAAGGTTCGTGTAAATTGCTCACTTGCTGTGTGAGCAAATCACAGATATTTCTCCATTTTAACAACATAGCTACTCATACACACGCCGAACAATTACTTGTTTATTAAATACATTTGATGGTTGGCCATGTTATTTAGATTTTTCTATGTTAAAAAGGGATGCCCTTCACAGGGAAGCGCCTCTAGGTGACTGCCTAGTTGGCCTAATGGGTAATCTGGACATGACTGGGGTTGTTTAGAAATCTGTCGAATGGGTCGAGATGGAAATTTTCTACACAGGAAATTGCAGCCTTCAATGAAGCATATTTCAGCCCCTAAAATGCTTAGCGAATATCTAAATGTTTAAAAGCATAGAGAGTCATTTGGACTCCAGAAGATGGTTGGGATTGCCTAAAACCCTCATTTTGGATTGAGCCTGCCTCTACAGGTGTATGATCTATTAATGAACACTATCTCCAGCCTCGTCTTCCTTCTTTCTAGCACTTTATTAGACGTCTGTTATAATATCTTAACTTTCTGATTCTAGAAATGGTCTAGCTGGGGTCAGTGCTGGTTCAACCTATTTGGAGCACCTGGGCAGTGAAGTGGAGGAGCCCGTGCAAGTAAGTGCAGTGCGCAAGGTTCGTGTAAATTGCTCACTTGCTGTGTGAGCAAATCACAGATATTTCTCCATTTTAACAACATAGCTACTCATACACACGCCGAACAATTACTTGTTTATTAAATACATTTGATGGTTGGCCATGTTATTTAGATTTTTCTATGTTAAAAAGGGATGCCCTTCACAGGGAAGCGCCTCTAGGTGACTGCCTAGTTGGCCTAATGGGTAATCTTGACATGGCTTGGGTTGTTTAGAAATCTGTCGAATGGGTCTAGATGGGAATTTTCTATACAGGAAATTGCAGCCTTCAATGAAGCATATTTCAGCCCCTAAAATGCTTAGCAAATATCTAAATGTTTAAAAGCATAGAGAGTAATTTGGACTCCAGAAGATGGTTGGGATGGCCTAAAACCCTCATTTTGGATTGAGCCTGCCTCCATCAGTGTATGATCTATTAATGAACACTATCTCCAGCCTTGTCTTCCTTCTTTCTAGCACTTAATTAGACGTCTGTTATAATATCTTAACTTTCTGATTCTAGAACCCAATGTGACAAATACATTGTTATACAAATTATTGTTATACAAATTAAATGTTTAGGACCTCATTCAATTGAGATTCGGCCAATTGAATAGGGCTCTAAATAAGCACATAGCATATTTTTTTTAAATACGTTTTTAGTTAGTGAAAACCTTGTTTTTGGATAGATGTTTAATAATTAAAAACTTATTTAAAAAAATATGTTATGTGCTTATATAGAGCCCTATTCAATTGGGCAAATCGCAATTGAATGAGGGCCTTAGTCTGCAGTTCTTTAAATGCCCACTGTATAGGTCCAGCTGTTATAACCTTTAAATAGTCAAGATCTATATCAGTAGATTAAATGTATTGTAATGAACAATATTGGTCCTTTAGAAAGAAACATCAATTAAAAAGAAAAATAAAATTCTGCTGGATCTCATCCCAAGTTTTACAAACTGCTTAGCTTTGGAGGCACCATGGTCCTCATTCAATTGCGATTTGGCCAATTGAATAGTGCTCTAAATAAGCAGATAACATATTTTTTTTTAAATAAGTTTTTATTTAGTGAAAACCTTGTTTGTGGATAGATGTTTACTAACTAAAAACTTCTTTAAAAAATATGTGATGTGCTTATTTAGACCTCTATTCAATTGGCCAAATTGCAATTGAATGAGGGCCCATGTAATTTGAGTGTACTGAATTGTGCTGCTGGGAAGAAATGGCACACACTGGTAGCACTGCACTGCATGCCAACCATAAGATTTTGCTATAGTTCGGTCGTGAACAACTCTCCGTCACCTATGGACCACAGCACACCAGGCAGTTCGTTATGCCTCTGTTTGTGCTTATCCATAAAGTTTTCTTGGCAAAAATACTGGAGTGTGTTGCCAGTTTCTTCTCTAATGGACCGCAATGTGACCTCTCCGCTATGACCTGACCATCTTGGCTGTCCTTACATGGTGTATCTCACGTCTTCATTGAAGTACACAAGCCCCTTCACCATGACAAGGTAGGGTCCAGAATGAGCTTAATAGAGTACAAACTAGTAATTTAATTTAAATAGTAAATTAAACATCCAAGCTACACCATTAGATTTGGGATATCATATAACAAACAGTTCCTTTTTTAATAATTTTGTAATATAATAATACATAAATGTGTTACAAAGAAAAAAAAAGATAAACTATTTTGAGCGGCAGGACTAAGTAAAATGTATCATCTTGTCAATAAATACATTAATTAAGCCGGTTTCAAAAATACAGACATAAACCCTCCAGTACCTATTCTATAAAGTAATACTTTCTCAGTCCTCCTTCAATTTTGTACCTTCTAGCCTGAAATTGTATTCACTAATACATCCTGATACTTTCTATTATATCAGGGAAGGATGATAAAACAATAACCTCTACAAATTTCCTCAAGACATATTTCCTCCGTATGTATACGCCTCTAAGACAACTACCAGTAAAAGTGAGGCTGTCATTCCTTTGTATAGATCAGATGCGCAATCACATATAATAGTTGTCAAACTACGAAACGTTGTCACGCTAGGGAAGCAGTTCAGACCGCAAATGCGGACCCTTGTGAAGTGAGGGGCAGCATTTGCGGAGGTGGAGGCTGTACGGCGCCTTACAAGTGGTTACAAACACCCACAGAAGCAGGACTTTAAAAAAAAAACTCTAACACGCAATGACTAAATACGGACTTGAAAGAAAAAAAAATACGGACTTACACAAGAAAAGGGACTTAGAAATAAAAACATTACAACCTTGCAAAAATACAACCTTAATGGCTGAACAGCGCACAGCGGAAAACATAAAAAAAACACTAAATACACACAAAAATTATATAAAAATATTACCCACAGCATGGGCGGACTCCCAGGACGTCTGGAAGTGAAGTTACACCTCAATTTAAGTCCCATTTACCGAGTTTAGACACTAAAAAATCCTCTAAGCGAGAGAAAAAATTGGCCACCGAAAAAAAAAAACGAAAACTAAGCTACACGACCCCTAAAGACGCAAAACACCACCAAGCACACACAACTTTTACAAAAACCCGTACGAGGTATAACATACACTATTAGCAAGGACGCTAAATCATCCACACCCACGTACCACATACACAATCGCCGCCATTTTACAACACTAACTTACACAATGAGGAAGTACACAGCTACACAAACGGTTTCCCCTCGCGCACGCAGCCTATTTACACTGCACACATTGCTGACACTTACACCTCAGCTCAACAACACTGCAAACCGACATTGTATGCTGCAGGAACATCAAAACAGATTGTTAGCTCTTCAGCACAGTGCTTCCTGCATATATTAATTACAAATAGGTAAAGTATATTAATTTATGATTTCATTAATTAATTATCATAAAAAAATACATATACACAAAAAAAAACAACCCCCGGTATCACAATAAACGGCAAAGCCCTTCACCACGCACCTCACAATGAGCGCCAACGGTTCTCATAGGACACAAACTACACCAGGGGACAGCCTTGCAATAAGCGCAAAAAGGAGATCAGCGCGGACCTTACAATGACACCAAAAGCGCCAACCGAGAGGCTTGCAATGAGTGCTTAAGGATCTCAGACGACTAAAACACTTACTGTCTGTGGCAGACAGCATTACCTGACTTACAATTTTATTGCCCCGTCATTTTTGACGGGCCTGTCGCTAGTGTGTAATAAAAAGCAGAGAAATCCCAGGTAATATTAATTAAGGAAAACATTTTGCTTTTGTAATGGAGTATATGCCAATTATCTCAATCTAATTAGACAGGTAAACCTGAGCTGGGTAGAAGTTCTGTACAAATTTACTGCAGATTCTTCAGTCTCTTAGTATTCAAACACGTAGGATCATGAATCAGAGCTGCCGTACTGGATATGTCCTGAAGCTTCTAAGTTGATATTAAAAACAATCTTTTGAACAAAATTACTGCAGTCCTCAGGTAATAATTTAGTCCATCCAGTCGGAAGTTGGTATCTGCAGCTCTCAGTTCCCTCTCTACTTCCACATTAGGTGATGTTGCTATGTGATGTTAGCATTGGCGTTACCCAGAAGAAATACTTAGTAGTAGCAATAGCGTGGTAATGTTCCTACATGTTTCATCCACTTCGTCAGGAGTGTCTGTGAGGTATAAGACAATTGCATTGCCACCTCGTCTGGAAACACAGGAGGAACTGAGAGTTGCAGCTACCAACTTGATGAACTAAAGAACTGTGGTAATTTTGCTAATCACAAAACATTGTTTTTAATATCATTTTTAGAAGCTTCAAGCCTGATCCAAAAACAGTGCCTTTTAATATTTAATTCAAAAAATATCTATTTTTTGATTTATGCATGTAAGATGTATATATACACATCTTGATCTAATATATACATGCATACCTCCTAAAAACAAAGAGCCTCATTCAATTGCAAGGCCACAATTTATGGTATACAGGCTGTATGTCTGTGGGTTTGAACTCCGCTACAGTTACGCAGCGATTTACTTGAACTAGCACGCAAGTTACGGGCTGAAAGTTGAAACCGTAAACCACGCAATCATATGTAGCATTTCAGAGCGTGAACTTGATCAATTAATCGTATGTAGCATTTCAGAGCATGAACTTGATCAGTTAAGCAAGGCTGTACCTACCCATTACGAAAATAGAAAATGATACCATTTCATTACAGCAGTATAAGATGGAGGTTATATGTCAATCAATTTGCGTTTAGAGGTCCGATAAGCGATAGGACTCGCAAACCAGCAAAATACAGAATAATAAAAATGAAGGCCAATAACTCAAGATCGATATAACCCGGAAATAAAACATAAAAATAAATGATTTTCTATTACAGATTTGCGAGCTTGAGACTGTTGGGCGATTAATTCTAATGTCTTTCATCGCTTTGCCCATCATTTACAGTGCAGTATTTATTTTTTATTTGCATTTACAATGCTACAGACATGTCTTTAACCCCCTTGCGGTCCTATCTGGTACCCTTAGGATTTTCTTCTACATTTGCCATTTACGGGTGTGAAAACATTTGCGGGCTTGCGGAATTGTAGCAATTGAATAGCAATTTGCGATTTTAGCAATCGTAATTCTTGCGGACCTGAAAGATCAAAGGCTTAAATGGGGTGTAACAACTGCAAGGATTTTCAGTCCGTAACCTGTAGACGGTATGCGGCTCACAAAAAGACACCAATTGACCAGCAAATTAATTTACAGCCTACATTACAGGTTCCAGTAACTTACAATTTCTCAGTTGAATGAGGCCCTAAGTACATAGAATTGCAGAGCTGAATTGTTGATAATTTCATATGACAACTCTTCACAGTTCATAGATTTTTTTTCTAACTTTAGCTGTCAGGTAGGATGAGATATATTAAGATTGCTACTTTTTTCGCTTCTTAGTCAGATTTTAGTCATACTGTGTTTTTAATGTAATTTGCTTTCATCTTATAAATGTGTTTTCTTCCATTTGGGAAAGTTTGTTATGTAGCTCTCGAATTTAAAGGAACTATGTAGCATGTTTTTGTCAATTATTATACCATATAACAGTGAAAACTATTTTGAGTAGGAGCCATAGGCAAAATATTACTTCTCCCCACTCAAAAACTGGCATGAATCTGGGTACGTGAGGAGCAGACTAGCCTAAATACTCCCAAGGATCTGCCTGTGGCCAGATCATTGATATATGTAGACTAAAAGCAATGCATGCAGACCCTCAGCAATAATTATGGCCACGGTTGAGTTTTCCAAATCTGTTAGCATAATGCAGCAGCGCTTTCACAGCATCATCTTGTAGGAGTTTGAAAAGTTTAGCTGGGATTCCATTAACTCCTGTAGCCCTGTTATCTCCAAGACTTCCTAAAGCCCATCTCATTGTATAGATTTCTGTGTATTCCTGTCATCTGGTCTGATTTGCTACTGTGAAGTCCTTACCATTTTTATCTTGTATCACTTCCACTCAAGGTTTCATTGAGATTCCCAATTTTCTTGAAGAGATCTCTTGACTCTCCTATTCTGTTATCTTCTATCTCTTTACATTGCTCATTTTAGAATATCTCCTTGTCTCTTCTTACTTTCCTCTGTAATTCTGAAGCCTCGTCAGACATCCAGTTTGCCTTCTAAGTTTTCTTTTTTCGGAGGGATAGTCGTTGTTGCTGTTTTCTGGACAATGTCAAAAAGTTCTGTCCAAAGTTCTTTAGGCATTCTTTCTACTATGTCTAGTTCCTTAAATCTATAATTTACCTGCACTGCATATTCAGAGGGGATATTTTTTCCTTTGTATCTGTTTGCTCTGATGATTTTTCCTAATTTCCCCAGTTGGTTTCTGAACTTTCCAATAAGAAACTCATGACCTGACCCTGAGTCAGCTCCTGGTCTTGTTTTTGCTTTTTGTATAGAACTCCTCTATCTTAGGCTAAAAAGTATATAGTCAATCTAATTTCTATATTGGCTACGTGTAGGGTTATCTCTAGGACTGTTAGATGAGGTATTTACTATAACTAGAGAATTATCTTGACAGAATTCTATTAATCTCTGACCTGTTTCATTTTGTACTCCAAGGCCAAACTTTGAACCTTGAATTCAAATTGAAATGATTCTGTAATTTTTTGGCTTGTAAACGAGCACTGATTTGGCCACCATTAGATTATGATTTGATTATGTTCTTTGCAGCCACGGACTTTGCAGCAGTGCATCATCGGCCCAACCACTTCATTAGATCTGGTGCTACTCGTATTCATCTATTACTCTTCCCTAGGAATATGGTAAACCTGACCTGAGGGACATATCTTCCAATGTCTTATCATTATGTTTCCTTTTTTGCTTATCCATATGGTTTTCTTGGTAAAGATACTGGAGTGGGTTGCCAGTCTCTCCTCAATTGGACCATGATTTATCTGTTCTCTCTGCTATGATCTGTCCATCTTGGTTGGTCCTATGTAATATAGCTCATAGAGATCAAATAGGACATTCCTTTCCCCTCCAGACACATTTGCAGTAGTGCATCCTCTTGACTTTTGCCAAACCACTTAGATTAGATCTGGTGCTATTTATATTCATCCTCGGCTTTTCCCAGTAATATGGTCATCGTTTTTTGACCCAAGGGGCTTATCTCCCAAAGCCTTATCATTATGTTTCTGATTTTGCTTATTCATACAATTTTCTTGGTGAAGATACTGGAGTCCAGTGGACTTCAAATTGTCTAACCTCTCTGCTATGATCTGCCCATTTTGGTTGATTGTACATGGTACAGCTCATAGCTTCATTGAGGTACACAAGCCCCTTCACCATGATAACGTAGCGATACAAAATGGGAAAAGTAGAGAGCAACAGAGAAATAGAGATCGAGAAATCTCTGTAGTATACAGCTATTCTAATTAAAATACCATATCAGTTGTAATAGGAAATGAAAGCATTCATGGGCTGTAATGACATGTAACTTACAGAGACACAGAATAAGACAAAAGCAGATAGAGACAGCAGAAATAGAGAGACTGATAGACATAGACAGAGTGGGACACGGAAAAACGAACAGATAGACAGAGACAAGTCTGAGAAAATTTGAGATGGAAAAACAAAAACATAGAGAGGGAGAGATACACATTGAGTAAGACAGAACAGCCAAAGTTAGAGATGAGAAGACAAACGAAATCATAATTTCTTATAATAGTCAATAAATTAAAGACTGCATTTTTTTCTTTTCTAAAAGCATTTTGCTTTATTAATTCTTGTTTTTCAGAAGAGTACACATTGCAAACATGGAACTAATTCTAGTATAATAATGCTAAATCTGCTCCAATCCCCTTCTAAATTTTTACCTAGAAATAGATTTTATATGAATAACATATTTGAATTTGGATGTGGATCCATTAAAGGACTCCTACAGTTAGAAAATAATATGAGTTGATCCTTGAAAAATACAGTCTCCACAAATCTAATTTAATTTAGAAATAAAATAGCTTTAAAATATTATTCCTGTGCTTATATTTAAAACATAATTGATTAAAGGATCGCTGCAGTTCAAGAATAAAAATATACTTGTAGACTGTCATCATGACATCCGTAAAACATGAAGTTTAGACTACAATTAATTAGTGTTTAGAATTATGATTTGCGATCGGGCTCGCAATCCAGTAATGTATAAATCAATAAAAATGTATAAATCATCTGTTCTAGTTCATGTGGGTGGTCTGATATGTATTAACTCCTTGATTCTTGGGATCAATAAAACCTAGAAATAAAATGTAAAAAAAAAATACGGATTTGAAGGTAATTACAGACTTAAAACATCAAAGGAGGATATAGGAAGGAGTTACGTTTTTGACAACCGCAGTGATTTTGAGCCTATGGCCCCTATCCAAATAGCAATTACAGAAGCCTGTAATGAAGCCTGTAAAAGTTACAGATATTTGATTTGCTACATTTTGCTACTCGCAATCCATTTGCGAGTTACGGGCTCAAAATTACTGCGGTTGTCAAAAACGTAACTCTGTCCTATCTCCTCCTTTGATGTTTCAAACCCGCAAATGGATTGCGAGTAGCAAAATGTAGCCAATTAAATATTTTACGTGCTTCATTACTGGCTTCTGTAATTGCGATTTGGACAACTGAATAGGGGCCATAGTATACCATAAATAGAGAACCAGTAGAGGTTCCAAATATTGAACCCCAAGTAATGAAAAGTACATATCTTACTTTTTCTTACAAAAAACTTACATTTAAGTTTTCAGTTTTACCTGTCAGGCTTTTGTGGTCCACCCACTAAGGATAAAGTAATCTCATTCTAAAGGGCTAATCTTTGCTAATTACCCCATTGAGGCTCTGACTCTATTGTATTAAATCTAAACCCATATGCAAAAGAAAAAAATCCCCAGTGAGTATCAGGGCATGATCATTTTTTTCTTTTGCATTTTTTTTTTTTTACGTTTGTAATATGTATATTGAGAAAATAATTATTGTTTATATCATTAAATTACCTCTACTATATCCCATTAAGAAAATAAATATATGTAAGATTTCTTAATATGCTAAGTCTAAAATATGCTAAGTCTAAAAATAATAATAATTAAAAAAAGCCCATGATGTACAAAAGAACCAAATAAAATATATTGTTTTTGGAAATCCGGAATTTTAAAGTAACTAAAATATCTTCTTTGACCCAGGACACACGTCGTTGTTTAATTCTGATAATAATTTACATTTATTAAAAGTTTCCTGGATTATAAATGTATATGATAAAGGAGAATCAGTAGTGCATGAAAAAAATACTAAAATAAACAGTAATAAACTCACCCTGATGTTTGCTAAATTTCTTCAGTTTGAAAGCAGTTAACACCCCCTAAAATCCCTGCTAAGATTACAGGTAATCACAGGTAACTAAAACATTTGTATTAATCTGTAATGCCAGTTGTGCACTAAAGAATCATGGGATATGTAGCAGGAAGAAGGAGAAGCCAGACATTGTTGTGTAAATCTCTGCATGGTGCTCTGCTGTTGGCTGAAGGTAAGTAAAGAGTTAAAATCTGTACACGAATGCAATGTTTCTATTGGGAGGTACACTGTGCCTATGTAAGCAGTTTTGGTGGTGTGGAAAACAAGTTTTATTTTTAAATAAAATAAATTTGTATGTGTATAAAATGAATCAATGTAATGTGTATTTCTAATATAAGCAGTATGTGTTAGATTAGGAAAAGGGAGAAACAGGGAAACCTAGATATACCTTTAAGGGTTAGGGTCCATGGAGGTCCAGTAGGGACCCCTGTGGTATAAGGGTTAACTTTAGGTGCCATGGAGGTGCATGAGAACCATCATGGTCATAGATTAGTATACCACCTTTACAGGTTAACATTAGGTACCATGTGGGCCCATAAGGATCACCCAGATTTATAATTTAGGTTATTATGGGGATCCATAGGGAACCCCATGTAAAAGGGTTTGGGGCCCATAAGGTAACAAGAATTGAAAAGGGATCCTTGGGATTCTCTGGCTCATAGGGGTAGTATGTATGAAGTGGGAATCCCAGGGGATATTTAGGCTCATAAAGTGTAATGGGCACTGAGGGGTATCCCAGGATCCCCTGCCTCATAGGAGGCAGTCATATTAACCTTTTAATTGTGTCAGATTTGAGCAATCAAGCTTCAAGCCAAGCCTTCAACACAATTAATGTTAGCTTCTTAATAGCGGACTTGAAGCAACCAGACTTTTTTTAAAGATGAGAGAAAGAAAGCAACAACACAGTGGAGAAACATTTTTGTACTCTAATAGAGTTTAAAAAATATGGGCAATATTTTATAGTAGAGACAATATTCTATAAAAATAACACTCATTCTGCTTCAGAAAAGCTTTAATCTTCATTAAAACTTAGAATCTTCCAAAAACAATGGTAATAAACACCAATCCAACAAAACCAAAGTTTTTAAATGCCAGTCTAAAAAAAAAAAAAAAACTAATCAAGTGCTCCAGGATACATACATAATAATGCAATAAAACAGTACCTGCATATTCCATGGATTAATAACTTGTACTTTTGTTGCAATACAGAAACAATCCTGCTTGAGCCCATTTTGTCAGTGACCCACATGCTCTGTCTCTGGAAAATGAGGCTCATTCAGAACTTCACTGGAAAACTCTGTAAACACAGTGGACTCCATTTGAAACATGGTGACATCACCAATAGCAACTATGTGTTTCAGGTAAACTAATTTCATCATTCTGCTGTCTTGGTTGCCCTTTGTAAATATAGTCTATATAGTCTTAAATTCCTATTTCTTTATAATATAGCAATTCTTATTTTAAGGTAATATAAGATACATACATATGTAAACAAAGTTTAATCAATAAAACATCTAATTTAAAAAAAAAAATTGTATATTTTTAAAATATTTTTAGAATGCTGTTTTTGTTGTTCAGCCGCAAAATGAAGAGATGAATCAATCAACTAAATTGTGTTGAACTGTCAGGGGTAAATTGTTGAAGAGATGCTCAGGAAATTGCACTTAATTTAAATGATTGTGCAGAGGGTGCTTGAAAAGTATTTTCTATCATCCTCTGCATTTCATATTGACAAATGATTCCCTGCAAAAATAAATGCCCTATTTTTAATTTATAGCAGTAAAAATGTTACAGCCTACACATGAAGCACATGTTAAACTTCCTACTATAACCAAGCCAAGTAGATCAACAAAATGACTCAACATGCTGGTTCAGAATACAGAGAGATGGCTGGGCAACATAACAATTTATTACACTGATACCAAAATTAACATTAGAGTTTACAATTTAAAAAAAGTGTACAATCTGTTCAGAAGAAATAAATTACACCTTAAAAGCTACCAGAAACACTTAAACAGCTCTAGTGAACAAGTTCTTACAAGCTGATACTAGTCATTCAAATTCAGAAACAAAGGATTTTCTTAAACACAGCAATAAATCAAATCATTTTGATTTTATAAGTGTACCTGACACATTCACAAAAGGATATTGAAGTTATCTTGTATGTAACATAGGAAGCTTTAAACAATACACAAGTGAGGGAAAGCGCCATACAAGATTAGAAGCTCCATACAATACTAGAAGCTTCCTACTTACAATCTAAAGGGGTTGGAAGAGGCAGAAACCTGGACAAGAAAAACTGATAGGGAATAGCAAGGAACAGGAAGGAAGTGAAGGTTTGCTTAGGAAGAAAGGTATGCACTCTATTATATGCCCCTAGTGATCAGATAATAAAACCTGCAAGTGGAAATGTCAGGTGAGGGCCTGGGTTAGTAGATATATGAGCTATAGACAGAGAGATGGGAATGGGACTTGCAGAAGTGTTGTTTCTGCTTGTGGGCTTTAGAAGAGAGATGAGATAGTGACTGGAGGAGGTGAGGAGCTCATGGGAGCATAAAGAAGTAGAGGAGAGCATAGAAGATGAGATGGTTATTTTGGAGACATAATATGGAAAAATTGAAAAGAGCCTGAGGAATAGGCAGCAGGTTATGAGTGAAGGGAAACATTGTGTAGATGGTTGTTGCTAATTGATCAATTGATCAGCTGTGAGAAATTAGTAACTCTATAAATTAAGAGTAACAAGGCGCGGGTGGGAGAGGGACAGGGAGGGAGGGGATTAGTTCCCAGGTCACAGAGAGCAGGTCTGAGAGTTATGGCTGCCGGAAAAGAGAGAAAAGACTGTGAGTAGGCAGTTAGTAAGCATATATTATAATTGTCAAACTGCAATTCATCGTCACTTTTGCGAGCCTCTCGTAGTGAGGCGCGCTGTTTGCGGCCCTTGCGAGTCAAGCCGTTGAAGCACAGAAGTCTTCCGAGCTTGGGGGCGCTCAACGGCTACGAGCTTCTTGAAGCGAGGCGAGCAGTTGAGGCATTGAAACACGCAGCACTTAGGGAGAAATGAGCGCCAAAGGCGCTCCTGCGAGCCTTTCGAAGTGAAGCGAGCCATTAAGGCATTTAAAAAAGCGGGACTTAGGCAGTAATGCGAGGCGAGCAGTTCAGCCACTGAAGTACGCGGGACAGCCTCCAAGCAGTTAGGAAACGCAGGATTGCCTTAGGCTGCAAGCAGATGAGGAACGCAGGAGTTAGAATTAGAAAAAAAAAATTACGAGGTTGCAAAAATCCGAAGTAAAAAAAAAAACATCACTCACACACGGGGAGACAGCCGGGACGTCTGGGAGTCAGGTTGCACACAAATTTAAGCCGAATATGCATAATTTTGGTACTCGAAAATCGGCTAAGCAAGAAGAAAAATTGCGAAAAACGAGGCTACACGACCCCAAACCACACAAAACACTGCCAAGTATGTATGACTTTTACCCAGGAACATACAAGGGACAAAATACACTATTAGGAAGGACGGAAAATGCTTGCGACCCGCATAACAAATAGACAATCACCACAATTTTACAACACTAACTTGCAACTAATAACATTACGAATCTAAAATGGAGCTTTACCCGACTAAACAAACGGTTTGCCCTCGTGCGCGCAGCCTATTTATACTGCACACTTGGCACATTGCTGACACTTTCTCCCTAGGGCAGCAACAGTCCAAATGTACATTGTATGCTGCAGGAAAATCAAAAGAGATTGTAAGCTCTTCAGCATATTGATTGGTGGATATGTTAATTAGAAATAGGTAAAGTATATTAATTTAGCAATTAATTAATTAATTAATTATTATTATTATTTTTTTTTTTAAATATTCAAAGAGGACACAGTAATGACACAGTAAAAGTGAATTTGGAAAATATAAGAGCAATACCATGTGAAGAAATTGGTCTAGGATATGACAGGTTAAAATACCATGTGAAGAAATTAGTCTACAACCAGACAGGTTATGTTTGTTAACTGGGTTATTAATCAAGAAAAAAATTCCCCTAATGGCACAATTGGCAATGTTCTTGGAGGAAAGCGATTAGAAGTATGTGATTCCTTGTATGCTACTGCTTTGTAGGATATGTGTGCCATGTTAAAATATGGTTGTAAATTTGGTAAATAATGAACATAATTTGTGTAATCTGTGGACATCAAATATAATTGTCTTATTAAGGTGGAAGAGTTTAAATAAGGTGCTTAAAACTTAGCTTTTATTAAATAAGACTTAGAAAGAAAGCAGCTCTTAAAAAATCTCCACAGAGTTGGGGTTATGTAGGTTATGTAGTAATGTTATAATAACAGATTTAACCAGGTGATATATTCCTGTATCTTAGGGGATAGTGGTACAATTACCACTTTGGCTGACTGTTGTATTGTAACATATAAAAAATGTACTGACCTGCTCAAAGCAAATAAAAGAAAACTGGTTTAATTTACAACAGAGACACATATCACATATCTTAAGATGGATCTTTTTTCTTCGTAGTGAAACATTCAATAATTCTGAGAAGTGTACCTCAGAAAGTTCACTAACTCTGTGACTGTGTATTAATATTCATCTTTTCCCCTTGTTTTCTTAATTATTAGTATCCACTATATTTCAGTGGTACATATTAACTTTTTGTAACTATATTATCACTTGTTATTATACTCCAGCTTAGGCACAAATCACCATATTGTTCCACTATAAAGCTATATAGAATCCATAGCCTATCTAAAAATGTTGCTATTTCTTTTTATATTTCACTGCTGTTGGTACTTAGTGTCATCCTTTCAATTTATTTCCATTCCACGTTCCAAACAATGGGCCTTATTCAATTGCAAGCCTGCAGATTACATTATACTGGCTGAATGTCTGCAGGCTTAAAATTTCCTACAAGTACAGAGCGATTCAGTTGAACAAACCCGTAATTTAAAGGCCGAAAGCCTAAACCATGCACCCATAAGTAGCATTTCAGAGCGTGATCAATTAAGCAAGGCCGTAACTACCGATTTTAGAAACAGCCAAAAGTAAATGAGACCGCCATCATAGCGGCAGTAAGACATGGAGGATAAAACAACAATCAATTAGCATTTAGAGGTCCGATATGCGATCAGTCCATGTGGGTGGCCTAATGTATTAACTCATTGATTCCCAAGATCGATATGGCACCAAAATGAAATATAAAAAAAAAAGATATATATTATTTCAGATTTGCAAGCTTAAGACTGTTGTGCGATTAATTCTGATGTCTTTCATCGCATTCTCAGTCTTTAAAAGTGCAGTATTGATTATTTATTTACATTTACAGTGCTACGATCGGCAGCCTTATTAAATTGTGATTCTGGAAATTTAAAAGGGCTCTATTTAAGCACACAGCATATTTTTTTTTACAGAAGTTTTTAGTTAGTGAACTTCTATCCAAAAGCAAGGTCTTCACTAAGTAAAAACTTCTGTAAAAATATATGCTCTGTGCTTAAATAGAGCCCTTTTAAATTTGCCGAATTGCAATTTAATAAGGCTGCAAGTGCTTAACCTCCTTGAGAGTCCTATCTGGTACCCGTAGAATTTTCTTCTACATTTGCAATTTACGGGTGGGAAAACATTTGCGGGCAATTGAATAGAGATTTGCGAGTTGCGATTGGAACTTTTGCAGGCTTGAAAGATCAAAGGCTTAGATGGGTTGTAAGTTACAATTTTGACAACCGCAGGAATTTTCAGCCTGTAACCCATAGATCATTTGCGGCTCGCTAAAAGACGCCAACTTAGCAAATTAGTTTACAGGCTACATTATGGGCTCCCGTAAACATCAACTGCTCAATTGAATAGGGGCCATAGTTAGGAAATATTGAGGCAATTTCTCTCTAAAAAAATAATATACCAGTCTGTGAGTGCAGTTACCGTGAGACCATTTCTGACGTTCCCCAACCAGAAGTAGGTCACTGTTAGTGACTTAATCAACCTTACACAGGTATTGCGTAGGCTTGATCAGAGGCGTTATCTCATCCCCACCAGCTTAAATGGCCCTCAGGTAAGATATCTTGATTGACTAATTCTATATTTAATTAAAATTATTATCTTTGTTTCTATATGGACCTGATGGACAGATTAAAGTAAAATAAAACTGTAGACAATATTCCTGTAAGAATGATGGTATGGGATTCAAATAAAATAGTCAATCCTATTATGAATAGTACCTCTACAGAACTGTTTGGATTATATAAAAATTATAGTAATAGTAGTAGTAGTTGAAATCCCTGAAAATAAGCACATAGGGCCTCATTCTATTAGCGGCCGCAGCCGTTGTGGGGCCGCAAGGACCGGCCGCAAGCTATTCTGCTATTCTATTCCCTTACGGCCGGGGATTCCGGCAGGCTTGCGGCCGGTGCCTTGCTATCTCTTGCGGCCGCTCGCGCCGGAGGAAAGCCTTTGATCTAAAACGGCCGCAAGAGATTTGCAATTCAATTGCTCCGGGAAACCTCTCTGCAAGGCTAAAAGCGAGCCGCAGCTTACTTGCAGGAAAGAGGTCCCGCTAGCACCAATTAAGCACATAAAGCCATCCTGCACTTTGAGAAGACTATAAAGGGATTTTAGGTGTTAGAAAAAATAGCACATAATTATCCTGTACTCAAATCCGTAAAATATTTTATTTTTAATATCCGTAAAATATCCATGTAAAAAGTCCAGAGTGCTTGGAGCACCTCAGACACACCCACGCCGCAGCCGGAAAATAAACAGTTAATTTGAACTCGGGTTTGGGCAGATGTGCAAGCTTGAGAGTGGGTTTCTTTTAATCCTCATGTCCCCCAATATGATCCCTAGCATTTACAGAGCTGTACAGTGCAGGCTTGAATTTATTTTTGCGTTTTTATATTTCACAGCTTACGGCCGGTTCCAAGATATGCGGCCGGCCGTAAGAGGAGATCCTTGCGGGGCCGTATAATAGAATCGCGAGTTAACTGAACCCCCGCAAGGAATTGCAGCCTTACGGCCGATTTACGGCCAATAATAGAATGAGGCCCATAGGATGCTTTACCAGGATAATAAATACAATACCCATATCCCTTTATTCTACCAAATGTAAATAAACTCGAAAATAACTGGCTGCACAAAGATTCAATAGTGTAAATATAGAACCAACTGACAAATAGGTGAGTTATTGTCAGGGCAAGATTTTATTATTATTAGCATTTATTTATAATACGCCAACATATTCCGTAGCGCTAAACAAGGTAGAAACAAGTCCAAATTTTTGTTTTCAACAAATTACAAAATAATCAAGGTCCTTTTATTGAGTTTAAAATCAAGCAAACAAAGTGTTTTCTCTAAAACATCCAATATGATTAAAAACTTGCAAACTTACAGTCTAGATGGTATGGGTGAGGTACAATATATTACACATTAAGGCTGAAGGTGATATGCTTCATTAAATAAATTAGTTTTTAGTGAGGTTTTGAAGGATTTCAGACAGGAGGATAGTCTAGTGGAGAGAGGCAAGGAGTTCCAAAGAATTGGGACAGCACGAGAAAAGTCATGAAGGTGAAAATGAGAGGAGGTGATAAGAGAGGAGGAAAGAAGAAGGTCATTAGCAGAGCTGAGAGGACAGTTGGGAGATTTTAGAAATGTTTTTTACGTGAAAATAGTGATGGATTGTATGTGAGGAATAAAAGAGAGGGCAAGACCTGTGTATACTCAACTAGGAAGATTTGGAAAATAAAAAGACACTGTTTATTTTTCTACACTCGTGCTTCATATCACTTTTGTTGTGTCATTAAGACATAATTATTAAAAAGTGTTCTGTCAAAGTATTATTTTCTTATAGCTCATAGGAAATACAAAAAATGGGAAAAAGTGGTTGATCTAAAAAAACTAAAATAAATACTAAGGGCCTCATTCAATTGCGATTTAGCCAATTGAATAGGGCTCTAAATAAGCACATAGCATATTTTTTTTAAGACATTTTTAGTTAGTGAAAACCTTGCTTTTAGATAGATGCTTACTAACTAAAAACGTCTTTAAAAAAATTTGTTATGTGCTTATTTAGAGCCCTATTTAATTGGCCACATTGCAATTGAATGAGGGCCTGAATGTCTATATAGCAAATATTTGGACACATTAGATACCATTAATATTTCTGATACTGTTAGCAGATGATTATTATATCTACCACCAAGTACAACAAAGGAGACTAAAATCCCAATTACAATATTGCTATATTGTACTTGTGCTTAATTTACCAGAATTAATTGAATAACAATATTATTTGTAGAAATATACAGCATTATTAAATTACGAATCGACCAATTGAATAGGGCTCTATATAAGCACAGAGCATATATTTTTTACATAAGTTTTTAGTTAGTGAGCTTCTATCCAAAACCAAGGTCTTCACTAACTAAAAACTTCTGTAAAATAATATGCTCTGTGCTTATATAGAGCCCTATTCAATTGGCCGAATCTCAATTCGATAAGGCTGATAATCTGGGTTTAAATAGTATATATATATATATATATATATATATATATATATATATATATATGGAATAGTATTCATCTTTTCTTTCATTAATTATACCCTTTAGTTATATTATTTATGTAGACTACTTTAAGGAGCAAGTTACTATCTGTAAGATATTTTTATATTATAATATAGTATAGTATAGTACATTATTATTTTATTCCTGTGGAGTTTCTAGTAATTTAATGAATAGTAAGAACATTTATTTCTCTCCATATTTTTTTCCTTTTAAAAAAAGTAAAAACATAAAAAGATAAAAATAAAAAATAACTGCTTTTTCCCTTATTTTGTATTTCCCATGGGTTATAAGAAAATAATATACTGATATACTACAGGACATTTCTCACTGTGAAGGGCACAAGTGAGCTAAAAGAGGTTGCTCTCAGAGTGGGTTATAATGTCCATAGAACTAACCTATTAAGGTTAGTTCGTTCTCTGATGAGCACCCCTGACTGTTGTTTTGTTTATGCAAATTACCTTTAGGGTTTAGTCTCCCTAAGGGTGATAGGGGACTCCACACATGGACCCCTTGCTCACTGTGCCTTAGGGAGTACAGCTGCACCTCACTGACGTGGCCCATAGAGGCTGAAACACGTCTGGGTTTGCTGTTTCTCCTGTTCAGGGTAGAATTTCTTGGTATTTTGGGGCTGGGTCACTCTTGAGTGGGACCAGACTGATATACTAGAGGATATTTCTCCCTGTGGAGGGCACAAGTGAGCTAAAAGAGGTTGCTTTCAGAGTGGGTTATAATGTCCATAGAACTAACCTATTAAGGTTAGTTCCTTCTCTGATGAGCACATATATTTGGTGCTACAATTCAAAACGGAACTCATTTTTTGTTCTTTTCCCATTCAATATTGTTTTTCATATTTTTCATATATTTACACCATTTCCAGTGTCCACAGACATAGGTGCCTATCAGAGAATTTGTATTGCCCTTTGTTGGTTTTCTCAAAAAAGTGACTTTTAACAAGCTTGTACCTAAAATTGGGACTCCAATTAGTTTGTACCAAATTTTCAATTAAGAAAACAATGTCAGGATCAGTTTTTAATACATCCAAATATTTATTCAGAATCTGGCAAATCTCTTGTTGGCATGTTTTAAATTCCAATAAAACAAACTACATCATCATCCTTTTTCTTCTTATTTTTCATCTTTGGAAGTAACAAAATACTCTCTCTATATGCAATGCACTATTATAAGCCTTTTTAAAAAATTCTACATTAGTAACTGCTGCTCAAGATCCATTGTTTTGATTCCTTTGCCCTTTTCTTAAATGTCACCAAGTTGCATATAGAGAGATGTTTTATCTCTTAACGACAACATTTAATTTACCACCAAATTAGGATAAATATCTCCCAAGTGTGGCTAGGAGACATAAGTCTAAGGTTAATACGTAAGACCTAAATACAGGTCCTTAATTGCACTTAGTAGATCTGGTACTTTCTAAAAGAAAATAATGTAAAGCTTTGACGGCTTGTTCTATTAATGTCATTTCCATATTGAATTCATCTTTAAATCTGGTTAAATCTAAAGTAAAAATAAGAGTATTTTTCTCACAGAGGAGTGGACACCTTTGACAATCTCAAATATATCTCCTTGTGTTACTTATAGTGAGAAAGTCAGGTCTTTATGTAACACATTAAGATGTATGTCACTCATTTCTCTATGTGTTAGGTTAATAATTTCCAGATTATCTAACTTGAGGGGACAGTTTACCATCATTTATGCCTTGACCAACCTCTTTGGTTTTGGGATACCTAGTTGGTCCATACCCCCAAACTCAGTGTTGTCTGGTGAAAGTTTAAGCTGGTGGGGTCGGAAGACTCTGATCTGTTTCCTTGTCAGACTCCGCCCCTTGCAATGACACCATCTTTGACAACCAGATGCTATTCCCTGTGATTTCATGGTATAGACACCAACCTCACAGAATCTGCATACAGACAGACCTGCTCTAGCTTTATAAATGTCAAAGACCTGTAGACATACAAATACTGATAAACACAAAAGACAAATAAGCAAGTCAAGGAAAGAAACATAAACATTTTGTATTGGTGGAGATATGTATAATACGTATGTAGACTACAAGCTCACACCACTATGTATAAATGGCCGGCTCACATCTTGTTTAAGTAAACATGTTTTGAGACACATTATGCATAAGTATGTGTGTATGTGTAAGGATATATATATACTGTATATGCATGCGTTTGTGTATATATACCCTGTTTCCCCGAAAACAAGACCTATCCCGAAAATAAGCACTAGCACGATTCTCCAGGATAAGCGTAAAATAAGCCCTCCCCCAAAAATAAGCCCCAGTTCCGATCATCAACCAGACATCCATTAAATGAGAATATAAATTATTAAGACAAGGTGAGTGCAAAAAGAAAGAGCTATACTGTTGAGTACAATAAAGGAATAGTGGAGGACTCCATGGGCAAGAATCTTACAGCTTTCTGCAAACAGAAGAAGTTGGATCTCTGTATGGCCCGCAAATGGCGAGCAGAGTATGATAACCTCAGGCAACAGGCTGGAATTCGGGGGTTTGGAGAGTTATGACTATGTTCCAGAAGAAGATGACATTACATGTAATGAATTTTTTGTACATGAATAAATGTTGTACAATAAAAAATATTGCTATATATATATATATCACATATAATAGTTGTCAACAACATATACATACACACAAAATAAAATAAAATAAACATTATATACATTGAACTTAACTTGAAGCGATGTCCCCGAGCTCCTCCTCTTCTGCCCCGGCTGGGCCCTTCAAGAATCTGCACTCTAAAAAAAAAAAAAATATACACCCCCATATCCCATTCTGATCGGCTAATGCACCTGTCAATCTTTTTTAAACAAATCAGAAGGCTCTATTGCCTTCAGCCAATCACAATGGGATACACCCCCACATGGTCATTGGCTGGAGGCATCTGCGTATTCTGATTGGCTGCAGTCTAATTGTCAGTGACAACAGCCAATCAGAAGGCGCTATTCCCTTCAGCCAATCACAATGGGATACACCCCCACAAAGTGATTGGTTGAAGACATCTACTCCTTCTGATTTACTGTAATCTGATTGACAGTGACAACAGGGAATAGCAGAAGAGGAGGAGCACAGGAACATCGCGCCGAGGTAAGTTGAATGCATATTATGTTTATTATATTTTATTTTGTGTGTATATGTTGTACTAATCTACTGTTTATTTTTAACAGGGGCTGCACTGGAGACGAAAATAAGAAGGACGGGGACATGCTGGAAAGGTGAGTTGAATATTTAGAATATTTATTTTTAGTATGTATTGTGTTGTCCTCATTTTTTCCCCCTAGATTGGCGATCTGAAGGGACAGAGTAAGTGGTCTTAATTATTCTATTTTAGGTTCGATTTAGGGTTTGTGTATGTAGATAGGATTTATTGTATGTTAGATAAGGGGGATGTATGTATTTTAGATAGGGGGTATGAATGTATTTTAGATAGAGGGGTATTGTATTTTAGCTAGAGGGGTATGTATGTATGTATTTCAGATAGGGGGTATGTATGTATTTTAGATAGAGGGTATGTATGTATTTTAGATAGGGGGTATTTTATTTTAAATAGGGGGTATGTATGTATTTCGGATAGGGGTATTGTATATTGTATTTTAGATAGGGGGTTATGTATGTATTTTACATAGGGGTATTGTATTTTACATAGGGGTATGTATGTATTTTAGAGGCTATTGTATTTTATTTGTATTGTATTGTAATGTATAATGTATATATTTTGTATGTATTTCCTTTTCAGGTGTGTAATATTTTTTTTTTCTGAAGTGGGGGGGTTGTAATGTACCATTTTAATTTTTTGTAATGTAGCTTTTTTTACTTTTTGTAATGTCGTTTTTTTTTTATGTAAATGTTTTAATTTTCTGTAATGTAGCTTTTTTATTTTCTGTGACAGGCTTTTTTATTTTCTGTGACTTAGGTTTTATTATTTTTTGTGACTTAGGTTTTATTATTTTCTGTAATTAATGGGGTGGGAGGGTTTATTAGCAGGTAGGTAGGTAGTGTAGGTAGGTAGGGTAAGGGTTAATAAGAGACAGGGTTAAATAGGGTTAGATGGAGTCAAATAGGGCCAGTTAGGGTATATTAGGCCCAGTTAGGGTTAGATAGGCGCTTTTAGAGTTAAATGTGTAGTGTTAACATTAAATAGGGCCAGGGTTAATGGGGTATAGTTAGGGTTAATAGTGTAGTGCTTACACTTTGTGTTGTGAGGGTTCTGGATGACCCTCATGGCACGTATAGTGTTATTACATGGGTTAATTAGTATCCTATAGGGGTCTATATAGAACCCTATTGGACTGATGGCGTTAATTATTGTCTTATGGAGGTTTTTATTGACCCCCATGAGTGACAGGGTTAATTAAGGGTTTATAAGAGACCGGGTTAAAATAGTGTAGTGCTTACACTTTGTGTCATGAGGGTCCTGGATGGGTTCATTAGTGTGCTATAGGAGTCACATTGTGTGACAAACAGCATTTCAACACTTTTTTATTGCCCCATGATTTTTGAAGGGCAAGTCTCTAGTATATATATATATATATATATATATATATATATATATATATATATATATATATATATATACACACACACACATAATCTAGTAGTGTGTGATGGAGAAATATATGACTAACTTATTGAGTCAAATCTAAAGATTTCTTCACCTTTCAGCTTACATATCTATATTAATAATAAGTGACTGGCATTCACCAAAAGTTGCCTGGTTCATAAGCTCAGTACCGGTCACATGTAGTCGCTGCAGTAGTAGTAGAAATTTAGATGATCTGCATGATGTCTTCACATAATATATGGGAATCAGTGAAGAGTGCTCATGTGTATGATGGGACCATAGAATCAAACCTCACTGTATACCCATTGACATACAATCCTGATTTACCCATCAACATACAATACTGATTTCTCTGTATATGCACCAAGACACAATCCTGACCCCCAGTATACCCAACAACATACACTCTACAAACTACAGAAAAAACTCTCCTGGTCATACTCACAGATCACATATAATAGTTGTCAAACTACGAATCGTCGTCACGCTTTGCGAGCTTGCGAATCGAGCTCGCAAGAACTGCATCCCTCGCCAAGCGTGGGACGCAGTTTGGTCCGCAAATGCGGACCCTCGCCAAGCGAGGGGCCGCATTTGTGGAGGTGGAGGCTCAAAGGCGCCTCACACGCGGTTAAAAACACCCACACAAGCGGCATCATTACGACCTCGCAAAACACACGCACCTAAAAACAGTCAAAACACAATAAATACCCACTAAAAATACATAAAAAGAGTACCCACCGCAAGGAGGGGCACCATCTGCAAGTGAAGTTACACCTCCATTTAAGTCCAAATTCCCGAGTTCAGACACACGAAAATCCCCTAAGTGAGAGAAAAAATGGCCGCCAAAAAGACCATAACGGCCGTACCGCGCGCACCTAAAAACAGTCAAAACACAATAAATACTTACAAAAAATACATAAAACACTTACCCACAGCATGGGGGGGGGGGGCACCCAGGACCTCTGAAAGTGAAGTTACACCTCCAAGTCCAAATTCCCGAGTTCAGACACACGAAAATCCCCTAAGCGAGAGAAAGAATGGCCTCCGAAAAAAACGAAAACGAGGCTCGACCGCCTAGCCACGTACAACTTACCCAAAAAGGGATCCGAGGTAAGCTCATAAACCCGCATTAACCCCACGGGATCCGAGATAAGCTCGGAGACCCGCATTAACCCCCCATTAACTATCGCAGTGGGGGTCCCAATCACACGCGATCGGGGACCCCCTCTGCAATGAAAATTATAAATTCCCGCGTTACGAGCGCTTAAAGGACCGCAAAGGTCCTTAAAGGACCCGTTATTAAAAATTAAAAAATTAAAAAAACTATCACGCATGGGACTCTATACAGAGCCCCATCAACCATTAATTAACCCTCTCACTCATGGGGGTCAATATAGACCCCCATAAGCCCTTCATTAACCCTGTCACTCATGGGGGTCAATACAGACCCCCATAAGCCCTTCATTAACCGTGTCACTCATGGGGGTCAATACAGACCCCCATAAGCACTTCATTAACCCCATCACTCATGGGGGTCATTACAGACCCCCATAAACCCCTAATTAACCCTGTCACTCATGGGGGTCAATACAGACCCTCATAAGACTCCATTTAACCCCATCAGTCCTATAAGGGTATATTAAGACCATTATGGGCCTGTTACAACCCAACATTAACCACATAAGTGTCATGACAGTCCTCAAGGACCATCATGACACTAAGTATAAACACTACACTGCACTATAACCCCCAATAAAACACTAAATATCAACTAAACACCCTCTACACTAATCTATTAACACCTACACTACCTACTTACACTACCTACCTACCCCCTAATAACCCTCCACCACTCTAATTACAGAAAATTAAAAAAAATAGTCACAAAAAATAAAAAATCTACATTACATAAAATAAAAAACCTAAATCACAAAAAATAAAAAATCTACATTACAGAAAATAAAAAACCTAAGTCACAAAAAAAAGGAACATTACAGAAAATAAAAAAATACATTACCACCCCCCACTACAGAAAAAAATAAAAATTTACACACCTGAAAAGGAAATACATATAATACATACAATACAAATATATACAATACAAATAAAATGAAATACAATACACCCCTATCTAATATACAATACATCCTATCTATATAATATTCATCCCCCAATCTATCTAAATAAATACCACAATCTAATATACAATACATCTTATCTATATAAAACACATACCCCTCGCTAACATACAATAAATGCTATCTATATATAAAATAATCTAATTCTAAGCTAAAATAAAATAATTAAGACCAGTTACCTTTGCAGATGTCCCTTCAGATAAGCCACCTAGGGAAACAAAAATTAGTGCAACATATTTAAAGTAAATAAATAAACATTATAAACATTATAAATATTCTACTCACCTTTCCAGCATGTCCCCGTCCTCCTTCTTTTCTTCTTCTCCGGTGCGGCCCCTGTTAACAAAAAAAAATAACATTAATACAACATACATAAACATAAAAATAAAATAAACATAATCTACATTGTACTTACCTCCCCGCGATGTCTCCGGCCTCCTCCTCTTCTACCCCGCCCTGGAACTTGCGGACATCCCGACGCTAATGAGCCTTTCGGAGCCTTTTCCGGAAGAAAATAGGCAATGTCGCCTTCTGATTGGTTGAAAACGCTGTCTATCAAATTCACCTAATCAGGAGGCGCCAATGTGTGAGCCAATCAGAAAGGTATACACCCTAAAATCCCACTCTGATTGGATAATACACCTGTCAATCTTTATTTAAACCAATCCCAAGGCGCAGATGCCTTCAGCCAATCACAATGGAATACACCCCCACAGGGTGATTGGCTGGAGGCATCTGCGCATTCTGATTGGTTGCACTGACAATAGCCAATCACAATGGGATACACCCCCACGTACTGATTGGCTGAAGGCATTTGCGCCTTCTCATTGGCTGATGTCAATGTCAATCAGTATTACAGCCAATGGGAAGGCGAAGATGTCTTCAGCCAATCACCCCGTGGGGTTGTATCCCATTGTGATTCGCTGATGGCAATAAAGCCTTCGGATTGGTTCAAATAAAGATTGACAGGTGTGTTATCCAATCAGAGTGGGATTTTGGGGTGTATCCCTTTCTCATTGGCTCACAATTGGCGTCTTCTCATTGGCTGTTTATTTTACTTTGTTTTATGTTTATGTATGTGTACTAATGTTATGTTTTTTTTTAACAGGGGCCGCACCAGAGAAGAGGAAAAGAAGGAGGATGGGACATGCTGGAAAGGTGAGTAGAATATTTAGAATATGTACTATGTTTATTTATTTTATGTAAACGTGTTGTAGTAATTTTTTAAATCTTTTTTACCCTAGGTTGCTGATCTGAAGAAACATCTCAAAGGTAAGTGGTCTTAATTATTTTATTTTAGCTTAGAATTAGGGTTGCTATATAGAGATAGCATGTATTGGATATTAGATAGATTGGGGATGTATATTACATAGATAGTATTTATTGTATATTAAATAAGGGGATGTATATTAGATAGATAGGATGTATTGTATATTAGATAGGGTGTATTGTATATTAGGGGTGTATTGTATTGTATTTCATGTTATTTTTATTGTATGTATTGTATTGTATGTATTATATGTATTTCCTTTTCAGGTGTGTAATTTTTTTTACTAATTTGAGTGGTGGGGGGTAATTAGGGGGTAAGTAGGTAATGTAGGTGTTAATAGGTTAGTGTAGAGGGTGTTTAGTTGATATTTAATGTGTTATTGGGGGGTATAGTGCAGTGTAGTGTTTATACTTAGTGTCATGATGGTCCTTGAGGACCGTCATGGCACTTATGTGGTTAATGTTGGGTTGTAACAGGCCCATAATGGTCATAATATACCCTTATGGGACTGATGCGATTAAATAGTGACCAGGTTAAAATGGTGTAGTGCTTACACTTTGGGTCATGAGGGTCCTGGATGACCCTCATGGCACTTATAGTCTTATTACATGCGTTCATTAGTGTGTTAGAGGGGTCTATATAGTTGAGGCACCAAGTACACTCACATTGTGTGACAAACAGCATTTCAACACTTTCTTTTATTGACCGTCATTTTTTGACGCTCAAGTCGCTAGTACTCTTATAAACACAGGCCTGCACACATAGAATACATATGCTGATATTGGTTCAACTTGGCCTTAATCATTGAAAATATATGTCTATGGTAATCTGGGATCCACTTTTTTATTTTTAGTAGTTTTAATAAATTATAAAAAAGAAATACATTAACAGTATTATTTTATTCAGAAGGTGAGCATGTTTCAGATTATTTTTGCCAATATTTTTGACACAAGTTCATTACTAAAAGAAAGAAATGTTTTTACTGTTGATTGTATGCATTTATACAGCAATGTTCTCATAAATGCAGAACAATATTCTAATAAGACACATGGACTGTGTCTTTTGTTTTAGACACATTATCACACAAAACACATTTACACACACACACATGTACACGTCTACACAGACACACAGATACATGCCTACACAAGCTGGAACATACCTACACACACACACACAGGCACACAGGTACTTGCCTACCAACACACACACACACACAGGTACATGCCTACACATACATACGCACACAGGTACATGCCTACACATAACCCACAATTACATGCCTAAACATACAGGTACATGCCTAAATATATACACACACACACACACAGGTACATGCCTACACACACCAACAGTTACATGCATACATAAACAGGTACTTGCCTACACACACACACACACACAGGTACATGCCTACACACACAGTTACTTGTCTATACACACCGACACACACAGGCACATGCCTACACACACCAGCGGTTACATGACTACACAGACACACACAAGTACATGCCTACACACACAGATACATACCTACACACAACCCACAGACACATGCCTACACACACCAGAAGTTACATGCCAACACACACACAGGTACATGCCTACACACACAGATACATGCCTACACACACACAGGTACATGCCTACACACAGGTATATGCCTACACACACACAGATGTACCATGCCTACCCACATAGATACATGCCTACACACATACATGTACAGTACATGCCTACACACACACATGTACATGCCTATGCACACAAAGGTACATGCCCACACACAAATTCGCACAGAGGGAAATACATGTAGGCACATTCGTTCACACATGTTTACACACAGGTCTTATATGACTGGCTGTGAGGCACCTGCGGGGTGAGGGAAATAAACAGTCTGTGTGGAGCCTCTAGAGGTAGGTGGGGATCAGACAGGGCTGTGTGAGGCCCCTGTCTGGGTTTAGTGAGCCATCTGGAGGGCTTCTATTGGGAGCCTTTAATGATTACAATTACACTCATTGCACATGCCAGCAAGGTAATGCTTAAGATTCGACAAGCTCGACTTCAACAATATATAGACTTCAAACTACCAGATGTGCAAACCGGGTTCAGCAAAGGAAGAGGCACAAGAGATCAAATTGCCAATGTTCCTATGGATAATAGCGAAAGCAAGAGAGTACCAGAAAAACAAGAGATGGGAGTATCAGATCATCTCATCCTCCTCCTGAAGAATCTGTATGTGGACTAAGAATCCACGGTCAGAACCGAACATGGGACAACAGAATGGTTCAAGATCGGAAAAGGAGTGCACAAGGTTGTATATTGTCACCTTGTTTATTCAACTCATATGCAGAATACATCATGCGTAAGGCTGGACAGGATCAATGCAAAGCCGGAATCAATATTGCTGGAAGAAATATCAACAACCTCAGATAAGCAGATTATTCTATTTTGATGGCTGAAAGTGAGAAGGAACTAAAGGACTTATTGATGAGGGTAAAAGAAGAGAGTAGAAAAGTTGGTCTGCTCAACGTTAAAAAGACGAAGATCATGGCAAATAGCAATTTCAGTTCCTGGTAAATAGACGGGGAAGAAGTGGATGCAGTGACAGATTTTTTTTTCCTGGGATCCAAGATCTTTGCAGATGGTGACTGTAGTCATGAAATTAAAATTGCTTCTGGGGAGCAAAGCTATGGCAAGCTTGGACAAGCTAATAAATAGTAAATTTATCAACAAAGGTCTGCATAGTTAGAACTGTGGTATTCCAGTAGTAACATACGGATGTGAGAGCTGGACCATAAAGAAGTCTGAGCACCATTGAATTGACTCCTTTGAATACTTTGAGTCACTTGGACTGCAAGAAGATCCAACAAATCAATACTGCAGGAAATCAAGACTAACTGTTCACTAGAAGGTAAGATTATGAGGCTGAAGCTTAAATATTGTGGCCATATCATAAGGCAGGATTCTGTGGGAAGATTCTGATTCTGGGGGAGATGGATAGATGAGATCACTGAAACAACAAACATTACCTTGATGAAGCTCAGAGGGGCAGTGACTGACAGATGTACCTGGAGTGCTGTGGTCCATAGGATCACGGAGAGTGAGATGCAACTGAATGACTAAACAACAACAATCTCTGTTTTTATATTTTAGTATACTAAAATGATCTCTACTTAAATTACATCCTACTAATAATACCACATTTCTGAGCTTTGCATTCCTTAGCTCCAAGCCACCATTTATTGCATCCTGTTCTCTGCTTTGACCCACATCCCTCCTCTCCCTGCCTCATTCTATTCTTCATTCTATCTTTCTCTCTGTTTTTACTCTCTCTCTCTCTCTTTTCTTTCCCTCTAACAGCAATCCTCTTTGTCACAGATGCCATTTAAATTGTATACAGCCTCTCAACTCCTTCCCTGCCCTTACTATTACCCACCTCTGGTTTATCTTCCTTTATTGAGTTATATAAATTGCTGGCACCAGTTAGCAACACCTCCTAACAAAAATAACTAAGAAATTGTTACCAACCCACTCATCATCGACGCCCCGATCAACCATCCCCATTCCCACTATCTCTACGTTGCTTTCTTACTGCACACCCATGACCATTATAGAAATACTAGCGACATGCGCGTCCAAAAATGACGGCAATAAAATTGTAAGGCAGGTAATGCTGTTTGCCACACAATGTAAGGCTTTGAGTCCTCTGAGTACCTTCGGCGCTCATTGCGAACCTCTCCCCTGAAGTACTTTTCCGTTGTCTGAGCACCTTGGAGCTCATTGGAAGACCCGCGCTGAGCTCCTTCGGCGCTCATTGCAAGCCTCTCCCCTCAAGTAGTTTTGCCCCTCTGAGCACCCTGGGCGTTCATTGTGAGCTCCGCGCTGAGCGCCTTTGGGAAAGCGAGTCTCTCCTCTGCTTTGTTTTTTTTAATATAAATATATCACATATTATAATTGTCAAACTGCGAGACGTTGTCACGCTTTGCATTGTACGTACGACGGCTGTGAGCCGCGCGTAGCAAGGTGCGTCGTTAAGGCACTAAAACTCGCAGCACTTCAGCCCTTAAGTTTGTATTTTTTGCGGGTCGTATTTTATTTTCTTTAAGTGGCGATTTCCTTTTTAAAGTGTTACGGGACATAATTTTTTCAGGTCTCGCACTATGAATTGTGTATTTGAGTTTTCTGTTGTTCTGTAGTCCCGCGGGTCGTAGGTATGATACTTAATGAGTGCGGGATCTCCCTACCAAAGTTGTGCGGGGTCGTAGGGATGAGTGCCTACAGTGCTCATCTCCACCAGCGCAGTGAGCGCCTTTGGCGCTCCTTGCCTTGGATGTACGTGGTCGTAGGGATGAACGCCTACGGCGCTCATCTCCACCTGCGTAAGAAGTGCGTTTGGCGCTCCTTGCCTGGCCTCAACCACGGCCCTCGCTATGCGAGGCTTGCAGTTGCAGCGGGCTCGCAAAGCGAGCCCACAGTTTTAATGTTGCGTTACCGATGTTTTTTGGCAAGTCCGCACTGCTGAGAACTATATATGTGATTGTCCCATTGCACCAACTCAGCTATAAACTTCTTCTAACGTTCCTACCTTAACTTCCTGTACTTTTTTTTGTTTTGTAATACTGTACTTTAGCTAATTATACTCATTTTGCAACTGCTTCTGTGGTTTTGAACTATGATTGCAATTCTTTGCAGTGCTATAAAGCACCTTGGACTAAAGTGCTATATACTGTAAATGTAATTAAATACAATTTAATAAATACATCTACTTGTCAGGGTATATTACAGTCTAGGTTAGAAAATATTCTTTCAACCTATTGTAGATGTTTATTTTGTCCAGAGATGAAAATCTCAAGGGGTTTCAAAGTCTGCTATTAGTCCAATAATAATCTCAAGTAATGCGTAACTATGCTTTAAGCATCTTCCTTATACACGCTCAACCTTAATAAGACAATTATATCTTATGTCCCACAGAAGATCAATAGAACGATGAGGGTATTTTTTTCTTATTTTTCTATGTGTATGTATTGATACACTAGTACCCCTGTGCATCTCATTAATGGTTGTGAATACTTCTATGGGCTATCTGTTTTTTACCACTCGTAGGTTTAACTTTTTTAAGTTTAATTCTATTTTTCATTTTGGAAGATTGAGTGGGAGTGTTCTGCAAAATCTTTCCATCTATTCTGGGGTTGGTGGATTCTGATAAGGATCTCATCTCTTCCCTTTCCATGCACATGCTTAATAGAATATTGGACAGCTTATATAAGTATATTTGCAAGTCTAACTGGCCCTAATATAAGCCTCATTCAATTGCAAGGTCGCAACTTATGGAGTATAGGCCGTAAGTCTGCGGGCCTGCTGCGAAGCCGCAGCGGCCACAACTTATGGTGCTATTCAATTTGGGAAGACCGCAAGTTATGGGCCAATAGCAAAATTCAGAAACCATGCCATCGTATGTAGCAATTGTTTGATCAGATAAAATTAATCAAGGCCGTAACTCCTGAGATAGAAACAGCCAATGGAAACAGAGATTGTCATCATGACATCAATGATATCCAACCTCCAAGCCCATTGTCCTTTGAAATGCAACCTCCATTGTGCAAATTCCTAGGAGCTTGGAAGTAATTGAAGCCCGTAGGACATTGAAATCCAACCTCCATTTTACAAAGTCCTACAGGCTTGGAGGTTGGATTTCAAAGTATTTTATTTTGGAGATTTGCGAGCCTGAGACTGTTGTGCTATTAATTCTAAGTCCTAACATAATTTTCCTTTTTAATAAAAGTACAGTATTGATTTATTATTAGCATTTGAAGTGCTCCGGATATGTCATTAAGCCCTTTGCAAGTCCTCCTTGGTACCCTTAACTTGTGGTTCAACTTTTGCCATTTTCGGGCTTGACGGAGTGGTTAGCGTGGGGCAATTGGAGCAATTGAATAGAGATATGCAATTTCAGCGTTCAGAACTCCTGCGGGCCGTGAAAGATCAAAGGCTTGGAGGGGCATTCATTTCTGATCTTCACCATCGCAATGAATTGCAGCCCGGAGCCTGTAAGTCGATCAGAGCCCGCAAGAAGACGCCATTTGAATAGCAAATTAACATATGTTTTTATTACTTGGGACATCCAGTTCCAACTTATCTAAGCTACGTGTGTTTTGGTTGAGCCTTCTTGTCCTAGGTTCAAAAGGTGCAGATCCCACCGCTACCACCAAGTCTGACACAATATGGTTTCAACTCCTCAGTCTGTGCACCTCATCAGCTAGTGTAGACAGCAGAATTTCGTGAGCCTTTCATCAGATCAGAAAGCCACAAACAGTGCATGGAAGTCCCAGCATTCAGGAAAAGAGCAATAGTTCTACCACCTATGTCTTAACCAGAAGATTCCTTTATCGAACAGGGCACATCATACTTTTTTCTTAGTATATACTATTACTTGGTAATATGATTAAGATCACTAGGTCATACCTTGATGTAATGAGTTAATGAGTGGCCCTAGATAAAGAGAGTTAGAGATAGGGATGTTCTGTATAGATCATTTATTTTTATATTACCTATCATTCATGTTCAATTATTTAACATTTCCACTGAAAAGTTTGACAACTAACTGCAATTGTATTTGTGTACTTTTCAACTATCCAATAATTTGGATCGTACTGTGCTACTGTAAGTAGTGGTTGATGTAGATTCCTGAAATGTGAAATATGGAAACTAATATAGTAAAAATTAAAAAATGGCTTGGCTTATGGATAAACAGTAATACATGAATGCCTAAAATTAGATATAGCCCCAAGTGCTACAATGCTTGAAAAATGAATAGTGAAAAATAACTTGTATCCGAACAAAACTTATTTAAACAGCTTTCACTTAAATGCTGGCAGACATGAAATTTCATTTATTATGGATTAAGTTATTTCTTTACTAAATATTCTCTGACATTTACATGCATGATTGAGTGCTTTCCCAGACGAGGCAGTCCTAAGATTTAGAAATACAGCTTTGGGCACAATTATATTTTAAATTACTGGGATAGAAGCAAATTGTATTCCGTGTTGTTTTCCGTTGTTCTGTCAACATGCAAAATATGTTATGTATGATGTTGATATAGATTATACATTGAGTCAGTCCATGCTTGTATAATATAGATATTCTCAGAAACTAGCCCTTAGCTTAGAGCAGGACTGTGCCTGAAACCATAGAACTAATAGCTTTGAAAAATTCAGACCTTTTATTATTTTTATTTTGCTTTTATAGGAGAAAACTTCACATTTGTAAAGATTAATTATTGTAAGTAACTTTAATTTAATGATGATGTTGATGATATTATTATTAATAACATTTAGCTTCTGCACCAAAAGGGAGACAATGTGTTTAGAAACTAAAGAGAAAAAGATAATTATTGTTAGCTGAAAAAATAAAGCTGCGTACCTAGAAAACATTAATGTGAACTAAATTTCTCTTTTATGTCTTTTTTTTTATATCTATAACTGCAAAGAAATGATGGATGGATAGTCACAATAACCACTAGTTACATTGTGTTCCATGGTTTCTACTTAACACAATAGTTCAATTCTTCACATAGCTTGAGGGCATCAGTAAGGAAATAATTATTGATAAAATAAAATTTATTTTGCCATTTTCACTAAAAATTCACTTTGGCAATTTGATCCAAACAAGTACAGTTCTATAAAAATATAAATAAGGTTTCAAAACTATTATACATCTGAGTGTTATTTAAACCAGTTTGGGAACTGAAACTGTTTTATGAATATTTATTTGCTGTACAAACTTATTTATGCACATGTTTTTGAAAATGTCACCACAGATTTTGTTTCAAACCATTTTGAGGAGCTCTACATTTTGCAAAACAGTAGGAAACAAAGTCTATGGAGATATATAAATTTTTTAGTGTATACTTTAATTTCTTCATGAGAACCAAAATAAAAATGTAGCATGCACTGCTGAAGTCAGTGTCCTTAAATAGCTTACACACATTTTTTAAATTTATTTTGTCCCTATTTACCACTAAAAAAAAAACATGAATTCAAAGACCAGATGTCTCCAGTTTATGTGCACCAGAAGGTAATTACATTTAGCAATAAAATAATAAATTAGTGTTACTTGTCAAAAATATTCCTTTTTTAATTTAATATATGTCTTAAAATCAATAAAGTAAGCTGATTTAGTCACTCTGAATCCTAGATCCAACATCCAAGGTCTTGTACAAGAAACTCTTCCAGATTCTTCTCTTGCCACTATACAATCCTCTAATAAGGATCTTAAATATCAAATAGTTCCTCAAATGATTGGTGTAGGAAGTATAATAACCAGGCATTGCATTCTACACTGCAATAAAAAAATTGTTAAATTATGAATGGTGCAGCTGATATTTCTTGGTCATACCATGGACTGGGACATAAAGACCTAATCCAAGTTAAGGGTCATTTGCCATTGTAGACAGATCTCATAAACGACTTGTTATAGAATCACTAAATTTGTATAATTTGTATAATTCCTATAATTCCTATAAATAGGCATATGAAAAACAAGTAAGATACGTCAAACACCACATGAAAACACATACTCATTGGAACAGTTACGACATCACAGATAGCCGGATACATGGTCAGTGGAGATGTGCCTTGGTTGCGTTCTCGTAACAACGACCAAAGGTACATAAAGCAAATGTGGAGTACTGATGTCAAAGTATGTAATGAAAAGGTGGTACACTGAGGTCATAAGCACTTTTGATCAAGAAGTACATGTTAAATATTAAATATTTCCATTAGGGATTTTTTAAGAAAGAAACAAAACCTAAACAATAATACAACATTTTACAACAGAAAAAAAGAAAATTGTTTGCATTAAAAGTGCAAGATATGAATGAAAAATAAACCAAAACAAGGTTAACATGTCTTTTTGAGTGATTATATATTTCTGTGCTCAAATGTGCATTTTCCACATGTGTTTTTTATTGTCTTTTTTTTATAACACCATATACTAATCAGTTCTGTATACCTCATATTGATAAACTTCCTTGCAGGTTTATCCTTTTTTTTTTTTTTTTTAACAATTATAAAAATATAACCTCTCGGAATATTCTTTAAAATAACCATTAACACTTATTGGTTTTAGTTATGGAACAAAAAGATGGTTAATGTAATGTATATATTCAATCTGTATATAATAATAAAGAAATACTGTATTTATTTCTAAAATGCTTTGAAATGCTGAAATCATTGACTCTATAGTAACATTAAAATAAATTGCAGTGTTTCTGACTGAAGATGTATACAGTATGTCATGTTATGGAACAGTGTATCCAAATGTTTATGTGGTCTATATGCGGTGGCAATGTCATAGTCTATAATAAGCATGATGCATAGCACCTACCAGGGTCATATTTGGTCACTACACCACTGCAACCGGAATCTTGTGAAAAAAGGATCATCAGAAATCACTCCATTTAATTGAAGAAACCAGTAATGTGCATAGCACTTACAACCTGTCTATATCTGCTCAATGAAACATGGCTAGTGATATCGTGAACATAAACGCGAACTGCCGCAAATGTTCGCGAACCGGCGAACCCGGTTCGCGAACATCCTCCCCTGTGTCTCTTCCTCCCTCCATCATCATCATCCTCCCATGTCTCTTTCCCCCTCCATCATCATCCTCCTGTGTCTCTTTTCCCCCTCCATCATCATCCTCCCGTGTCTCTTTCCCTCCTCCCTCATCATCCTCCCCCCTCCCTCATCATCCTCCCCTGTGTCTCTTTCCCCCCTTATCATCATCCTCCCGTGTCTCTTGCCCCCTCCATCATCATCCTCCCGTGTCTCTTGCCCCCTCCATCATCATCATCATCCTCCTGTGTCTCTTTCCCCCCTTATCATCATCCACCCCCCTACCTCATCATCTTCCCCTGTGTCTCTTTCTCCCCTCCCTCATCATCTTCCCCTGTGTCTCTTCCCCCCCCCTCAACATTCCCCCATCATCAACCTCCCCCCTTCCTCATCATCTTCCCCTGTGTCTCTTTCCCCCCCTCAACATTCCCCCCATCATTATCCTCCCCACCCCCCCCCCCCCCCACTAACCTTGCAGCTGCTCCTTGGCTCCTTCATGCATCTTCAGTCACCCGGCCAATGCTAATGACGTGACGCGCATATGACGTCACATCATTAGCATTGGCCGGGTGACGGAAGACGTGCAGAGGAGCAGCTGCAGCAACAAGCTAAGTGAGGGGGGGGGTGATGAGGGAGGGGGCAAAGAGACACGGGGGGGATGATGAGGGAGGGGGGAGGATGATGAGGGAGGGGGGAAGAGACACAGGGGAGGGTGATGAGGGAGGAGGGAAAGAGACACAGGGGAGGATGATGAGGGAGGGGGAGGATGATGAGGGAGGGGGAAAGAGACACGTGAGGATGATGATGGAGGGGGGAAGAGACACGGGATGATGATGATAAGGGGGTAAAGAGACAGGGAGGATTATGAGGGAGGGGGAAAGAGACACAGGAGGATGATGAGGGAGGGGGGAGGATGATGAGGAAGGGTCAAAGTTTTGCACAATGTTAATTAATAGGGGGCGAATCGAACATCGCATATGTTCGATGTTCGCTGTGAACGCGAACATGCGCGGGCGAACTGTTCGGGACATCTCTAAACATGGCAAACATCATGCATAATGTCATACAAATCTATTCCACACATTACCATTTGCAGTTTACAAGTGTGGTTTGTGAGCATGGGGAATTGGGGCAATTGAATGTCGATTTGCGATTTTGGCCCTGCAAAAGTGACAGATCAAAGGCTTCTGGAGGGTGCAAGTTACACGTTTGATTTTGGTTTTGATTTTTTCAAGGTCGTAACTCATAACTCGATCCAAGCCCGCAAAAAGACGCCAATTGAATAGCAAATTTAACTGCAAGCTCACTTAAATAATGGTCTGTCTGATGGGTCCCGAGGAAAGGTTTGACAACCACTGACCTAGGGGTCGTTTTTACCTACTTCCTCTTTCTGAGCACTGATCCCCCACCTTCTGTGCCTGTGCGTTTCCTCCCTCTACTATGGCCAGGAGGTGTTTGATTGAGGAGTGCTTCCACCTGGGGTGGCTGTGTAGCAGCAGACATTGGCGGTAAGGGGTGAGATGAGGAGGCCGCAGGCTCTAGTTGCGGTGGAGCCTATGGAACCGAAGGCTGGAGTGTATTGATTTGGCCTTCCGCTAACTGCACTCAATGAGACTTTGGCTTGTCAGTCCCTATGAGCCTTTTGCTCATACCTCTCCATCCTTTGATTGTGCCTCTTCACCTCACCATATAGTGATCTGATGCTGTTGACATGATCAGTTGCAATATAATTTTGCCTTTCAAGCTGGGATGTCAGCCATTGCATTAATATGACATTAGTCTCATCCTTCATCTGGATGTGGTGCATAAAGTCCCTTGAAAAGCCTTCTGAGGAGCTGTGAGGTCTGTCACTAGACATACTTTGACTGTGTATGGGCTGTGGTGAGGCCAGAAATGTTGGCTGAGGCGATGGTGTGGTCCATGGTGATGGTGTTGTCTTAGCCTGTGGTGGTGGTGTTGGCCTGGTTTGTTGTGGCCAGGTATGTTGGGGCCCAGTCTGTTGGGGCCAGGTCTGTTAGGGCCCGGTCTGTTGGGGCTAGGAGTGGAAGAGCAGTGGAGTCCAGCCAACACTCCATTTCATCTCACCAGGTAGCCTGTGCCTGTTGAGGGTGATCTCCAGGACCATGTCCTCTCTGGAGGTGGTTGCTGGCTCCATGGCATGTGAAGTGGTTAAAAGGGCTGGTAACATGCCCATGATACATGTGAGGGTCCGGGGGGTGTTCCCCACAATAGTGGTATTGGTGTCAGTCTTGCTGCTGATGGGCCAGCTTCCTGTGATGAGTCCAGGCCCTCAGCTTCCTCCCCCATCACTTACGGGGCTAAATGTGGTTCCTCCTCCTGTGGAGCCCCCCCCCCCCCCCCCCCATTGTCTCTGTGGACGGGTTACACCTCCTGGGTACTGAAATGAAAGGACAATAGTATTTGAGTATTGATTCTCTAAACAATTGTTTCCTGTGTGTTTCCATACCCTTGACATCATGGTCACCTGTAATTGGCTGTGGTGATTGTTTTATGCAGATAAACATTGACCTGTATCATGAGCATTGTGGATCATGGCTCTGACTTTTCCTGTTATGTGACTGTGGCTGCTGGCTGCAGCAGTTGCAGCAAGGGGATGCTAGATGGCACTGCTGCTATTGTATACAATATTTTCATCTTACGCCCTAACCTAAACCCCCTATCCCTCACCCTAATCCTAACCCCTTAAACCTTAACCTTACCCACACCCTAACCCACTACAGCGGCAGTACAATAAAAACAGGCGGTAAAAAAAACCATAGCCAAGAATGAGGAGAGATCAGTGGTCACTCAACTACATCAAGTATCTCTACTCCAAATCTTGATACAATCTTCTCTGTTTCACAAAGACCAGAGCTTGGATGCAACCACATTACTAAGGCTGAGGCGTGTTAGTTTAGAACATTTCTCTTTACAGTAGGCTTTTTGAATTCAGCAACATTTTTTAAAAAGAACTTGTGGCCAAAATAAATGAAAGAGAGAGGGTAGAAGGACCGGAACCCCAATATCCAGTAAAATGCAGTGACATCTAGAGGCTGCTCACTGCGACTGCTGCTACCAGCAGTCACGGTCAGATAACAGGAAAGGTACCATGGCTCATATCAATATATGTCATGCTGCTGCAGTGTGCCATCTGACTTTCATTAGGACATGTGCTCAGCTGAATCTGCTGTGCAGGGCGTGTGAGACTGACCAATTTGTGACCAATTCTCAGCAATGTATCTTAACATACAGATGAGATATGGTCCAGGTTATGCTAGTACATGACACGCACATGCAGTCTGTATCCGTATATATGCTGCAGTGTGCACACCTATACATGTACTCCCTTTGGGTTGTAAAATCAATCATGTATTTGGCAACTGCTATTCAGAATCAGGTATTGGACATACATGTCATTAATAACAATTATGATAATGATATATTTGCTTCCTGGATTGACATGGTTATTGCTGCCCATATATCTTTAGTCATAAGCAGCGAGCTTATAGTGCTATTGTATGTCAGTTATCTATGTGTGTGGAGTTCATGTGTGTGCATATGAGGGTGTAATGGTGCATATGATACTCACGCCTTCAGGGTTGCCTGAAAGCCAAAGTCCAGCTGTCCTGGAAGGCCCATTCCTGCCGCTGGCTCCATCCACTCCTTCAGAGTCCGCTCCCATTTGCTGTATGTGATATTGGCTGGTGGTCCACCACCGGTTGCACAGGCTGCTCCGGCCTCCACTGCCATCATCCTCTTGACCTTCATCTGGCAGTCATCATATCCGTGTTTGACAGATTTCACATCCCTATTTGCAACACATAATGACGTAACAGCTGCAGCAACCTCAATCCAGGTATGTGTCTTGTGACTAGGCCTCACATCCCTCCCACCCTATATGATGCTATAGCGGGCACTTATTTCCCTGTGGAGGATGACTGCATCTGCTGGGCTGTAATTGTGGACCCTATGCTTTGGCACAGCCTCTTGCCCTCCCAACTGTGCCTGGGGTTCCTGGCCTACCTGTTCTCTCCCTGGGGCCTGTCCCTCATCCCCACTACATCTCCTCCTGGGATCAGGCCCCTGACCCTCTGCTCCTACCTCTTGTGTACCTACATCTGGGGGCACATCCCTCTCTCCCTCCTGCTCTCCTACACCTCTACCTCCCCTCCCTGACCTGCATCCTCCTCTCCCTCTCTCCATACCTCTACCTCTCCTCCTCCTAGAGTGTTCCCCTCTCTCTCCTCACTCTCCTCCTCCTCCAGTGTTTCTATCTGTCTATCTATCTATCCATCTATCTATGTCTCGCTTTCACTCACTCTCTCTATTTCTCTCTATATCTGTCTCTATCTCTCACTCGCTCTTTCTATCTCTCTCTACCTCTTGCTTTATCTGTCTCTAGCTATCTCTCACACTCTCTTTCTCTCACTCTCTCTCTCTCTCTCTATCTCTCTCTCTCTATCACTCGCTCTATTTCTCTCTATCTCCCTCTCTATCTCTCACTCACTCTCTATCTCTCTGACTCTATCTCTCTCTCTGTCACTCTCTGTCTCTCTCTATCCCTATATCTCGCTCAAAAACCCACCAACGCCTAGACCTGTGTGTTGACTTTCTCAGTTACAGCACAGTAAAGGACTTACACTTATCGCGGCCTTTTGAACCTGTTTTTCACTGTTAATTGGCGTTCTCCAGTTTCTATTGGTTAATTGACCTGTGACAGGATCTCAAATTACGGCCTTGCTTGATTTTGGCACACTTCATCGGATCGGATACTCGGAAGCATTACATATGAAACCAGCGTTTACGATCTTGAGGCTTTGCTTGGCCAGTGACTTGCTGCCTTGTTCAAATGAATCGCTCCATAATTGTAGCAAAGTTCAAGCCCACAGACATATGGCCTGTATACATAGAGCCATATTCAATTACAAGCCCGCAACTCTCTCGTAGAACTGCGGCTGCGTTGTGGGCTCCCGTTTGTCTTCAATTGCGATGCTATTCAATTGCTCAAGGCCACAAGTTACTGTCCAAAAGCCAAAACAGTAAACCATGCACTGGTCTGTTGCAGTTCAGGACAGGAACATGATCAATTAAACAAGCCTGTAACCTCCCATTTCGAATCAGCCAATAGAAAAAGAGTCATTATTACAGCAGTAAAACAGGGAGGTTACATATCAATCAATTAGGTTTGGGGACCGATATGCTATCAGATTTGCAAACCCGCAAAATAAAGAATTATGAAAATGAATGAATGCCAATACTGTTCTAGTCCATATGGGTGACATGATATGTATTAACTCATTGATACCCGAGATCGATTTAACCCCAACATTAAACATGAAAATAAATTGTCTTTACTGACGAATTGCAGGCTTGAGACAATTAATTCTAATGTCTATCATCGCTTTCCCCGTTATTTACAATGCAGTATTGATTTTTTATTAATATTTAAAGTGCTACAAATAGGTGTTTAACCCCCTTGCGGGTCCTCTCTAGCACAAATAGGATTTTCTCCTTCTTTTGCCATTTACGGGTGTGAAAACATTTGCAGGCTTGAAGAAATTGAGCAATTGCATAGAGATTTGCCATTTTAGCCATGGTAACTCTTGTGAAAGTGAAAGATCAAAGGCTTCAAGAGGCTGTAAGTTACGGGTTTAACCATTGCACATATTTCAAGGCCGTAACTCGTAACACGTTTGGAGTCTGCAAACAGACGTCAATTGAACAGCAAATTAACTTGCTCACTTACGGGCTACCCGATCGCCCGAAACCTCAATTGAATGGGGGCAATAGTGTATATGTGTTTATATATATATATATATATATATATATTTATTTATATATACTGTATATATATATATAGGTACGCGCACGTCTGGTTGGCGTCAGTGGCGAGCTTCACGTGTACACGTCACGAACGAGCGACGCAGCGCCTCAGCACGCCAGCAATCGGCGCGAAGTATGGAAAAGCTGCAATGCTGACATATTGGCTGATTCTCAATTTGGAGACCTGGGACCTCCACAACAGTGAGTACAATATATAACTATGCGCATATTGACACACTAGTTGCCTTATGATCATTGACACAATTGTGCCTACAAGTACTCACTGCTGTGCCTGTCCCAGGTTCCCCATTCAGGCGCAGGGGTTCTTATTTTCTCCTTTCCAGCTCCTTTAGGATACTTATCCTTTTGATTGCATTATATTTTTTTCGCAGTATAACCTCACTTAGGTTCTGCAAGACCACATAACTTGCAAATAGGTCTTTTTCTAAGTTTGGAGACTCAGGACCCTTATTATTCTTAGCACTCCATGTATTACTGTACAGACTGATAGATATATTGCCTTGTGATTTTATTTCACATAACTATGTCTGCAAGTACTCACCATCGTGCCTGTCTCAGATATCCCCTTTGAGTGCAGGGGTTTTCATTTTCAGCCTTTTTCAGCATTCATTCACATTACAACCTCATTTAGGTTTTGGGGTCCTGTTTTTAGGACACACTATTATTTTTTATAAAGTCTTCTATGTACATCACTTTTTTATGTCATTATTAAAGGTTAAGTTTTACCTTCCACATGCATATTTACAAATTCCCAGCGATGATTTGGTATGTCCTTGACCTTTTCTCTTGATTGTTACACTTTTACAATCTTGTGGTCAAACCGTATGAGCTGTGGGTACTCCTCCTTTACCCTCTCTCCAATTTTGGAATAATTGTGTCTCTCATTTGTATATTATTAGTTGCCGCTTTTCTCTTCATGTTATTTCCATATATATATATAGATAGATAGATAGATAGATTAATAATTACTAAATTACTAGATTAATGGACATTGACGGCTGCTTCACTCTTCAATTAATAGTTGTCAAACTGCAAGACGTCATCACGCTTTGTGAGGTGCATACGACTTAGGCGAAGCGAGGCGAGACGTTAACGAGTAGAACTTAGCCGATGAGCACCAAAAGGTTAATTCTATGTATCAACTACTGCATGTCTCTCTCTCTCTCCCTCTGCTCTTAGCAGCATGCAGTCATGCTGCGACTAGTGATGTCGCGAACCTAAAATTTTCGGTTCGCGAACCGCGAACGCGAACCTCCGCAAATGTTCGCAAACCGGCGAACATCGGCGAACCGCCATAGACTTCAATGGGCAGGCGAATTTTAAAAGCCACAGGGACTCTTTCTGGCCACAATAGTGATGGGAAAGTTGTTTCAAGGGGTCTAACAACTGGACTGTGGCATGCCGGAGGGGGATCCATGGCAAAACTCCCACAGAAAATTACATAGTTGATACAGAGTCTGGTTTTAAGCCATAAAGGGCATAAATTACCTAACATTCCTAAATTGTTTGGAATAACGTGCTTTAAAACATCAGGTATGATGTTGTATCGATCAGGTAGTGTAAGGGTTACACCTTACATGACTGGGGGTCTATAGGTGACATTAGTACTGACCTTTATCTGACTGGGTGTCTATAGAGTGACATTAGTACTGAACTTTATATGACTGGGGGTCTATAGGTGACATTAGTACTGACCTTTATCTGACTGGGTGTCTATAGAGGGACATTAGTAATGACCTTTATATGACTGGGGGTCTATAGAGGGACATTAGTACTGACCTTTATCTGACTGGGTGTCTATAGAGGGACATTAGTAATGACCTTTATCTGACTGGGAGTCTATAGGTGACATTAGTACTGACCTTTAGCTGACTGGGTGTCTATAGAGGGACATTAGTAATGACCTTTATCTGACTGGGGGTCTATAGAGTGACATTAGTACTGACCTTTAGCTGACTGGGTGTCTATAGAGGGACATTAGTACTGACCTTTAGCTGACTGGGTGTCTATAGAGGGACATTAGTACTTACCTTTAGCTGACTGGGTGTCTATAGAGGGACATTAGTAATGACCTTTATCTGACTGGGGGTCTATAGAGGGACATTAGTAATGACATTTAACTGACTGGGTGTCTATAGAGGGACATTAGTACTGACCTTTAGCTGACTGGGTGTCTATAGAGGAACATTAGTACTGACCTTTATCTGACTGGGTGTCTATAGAGGGACATTAGTAATGATCTTTATCTGACTGGGTGTCTATAGAGGGACATTAGTACTGACCTTTAGCTGACTGGGTGTCTATAGAGGGACATTAGTACTGACCTTTATCTGACTGGGTGTCTATAGAGGGACATTAGTACTGACCTTTATCTGACTGGGTGTCTATAGAGTGACATTAGTACTGACCTTTATATGACTGGGGGTCTATAGGTGACATTAGTACTGACCTTTATCTGACTGGGTGTCTATAGAGGGACATTAGTAATGACCTTTATATGACTGGGGGTCTATAGAGGGACATTAGTATTGACCTTTATCTGACTGGGTGTCTATAGAGTGACATTAGTACTGACCTTTATATGACTGGGGGTCTATAGGTGACATTAGTACTGACTTTTATCTGACTGGGTGTCTATAGAGGGACATTAGTAATGACCTTTATCTGACTGGGGGTCTATAGAGGGACATTAGTACTGACCTTTATCTGACTGGGTGTCTATAGAGGGACATTAGTAATGACCTTTATCTGACTGGGTGTCTATAGAGGGACATTAGTACTGACCTTTATCTGACTGGGTGTCTATAGAGGGACATTAGTAATGACCTTTATCTGACTGGGTGTCTATAGGTGATATTAGTACTGACCTTTATCTGACTGGGTGTCTATAGAGGGACATTAGTACTGACCTTTATATGACTGGGGGTCTATAGGTGACATTAGTACTGACCTTTATATGACTGGGGGTCTATAGGTGACATTAGTACTGACCTTTATCTGACTGGGGGTCTATAGAGGGACATTAGTACTGACCTTTATCTGTCTGGGGGTCTATAGGTGACATTAGTCCTGACCTCCTATAATAACCTCAGTTTCGTTTCCTTATCTGTTGGTAACATCAAAATATGATTATTAAATATTTCATATTTGTTTGTTTTTTTCTCCCAAAGTGAACCCCTTTGTGTGTGTCCCACAGATGTGGCGTTTCCGCTCTGCGTATGTTGTATTTGCACCGCTCAAAAAGTATGAAAAGAGATCCCCCCCCTTGAAGCCCATTAATGACATCATCAGTAAATTGTATGTAACAGATTCCAGTGTTTAGGGTTTATGACCCAATACTGCGATCATATCACTTATGACAAAAATCCGTATTTGACGTATTATTCAGACGCGCGTGCATCTTTGTGTTACATTTCCTGATACTTTTATTATCTTGATCTTTATATATTTACTAGCGACTTGCCCATCAAAAAATGGCGGCAATAAGATTGTAAGGCAGGTAATGGTTTGAAAGAGACATTCATTTTGTTGGCGGTCGGAGATCCTTCGGCGCTCATTGCGAGGCTGTTGGTTGTATTTTTTTTCTGATAGGCGCTTTTGCTGTTATTCTTTGGTCGGCGGTGATGTGTTTTTTGTGCTTATTGCAAGGCTTTGTATGCTATGAGCAGCGTTGGCGCTCGTTGTGAGGCGCGCACTGAATGGCTTTTATGTTTAATGTGATAATGTTTTTTTTGTGTATATGTATTTTTGTATGCTAATGAAATAATTACTAAATGAATATACTTTACCTATTTGTAAGTAATATATGCAGGAAGCATTGTGCTGAAGAGCTGACAATCTGTTTTCATGTTCCTGCAGCATACAATGTAGGTTTTCAGTGCTGTGGAGCTGCTGTGTAAGTGTCAGCAATGTGTGCAGTGTGTAGTGTAAATAGGCTGCGTGCGCGAGGGGAAGCCGTTAGGGTAGCTGGGTACTTCCGCATTGTGTAAGTTAGTGTTGTAAAATGTATGTGGTACGCGTGTGTGGATGATTTAGCGTCCTTGTTAATAGTGTATCTTTACCTCGTACGGCTTTTTAGGAAAATCCGTATGTGTTTTGCGTGTTTAGGGTCCTGTAGCCTCGTTTTCTTTTTTTCAAGGGCCATTTTTTCTCTAACTTAGGTGATTTTCGGGTGTCTAAACTCATGAATTTGGACTTAAATGGAGGTGTAACTTCACTTGCAGAGGTCCTCGGTGCCCGCCTTGCTGTGGGTAAGCTTTTTATGTGTTTGTAGTGTGTATTTATTGTGTTTTTAATGTTTTTAAGTGCGTGCGGTTCGGGCGTTAAGGTCGTATTTTTGTGAGCTCGTAATGTTTTTTTTTTTAAGTTCCGTATTTTTGGATGGTAAGTCCGTAAATTTGATGGTGTAAGTCCCGTCTGCGGCTCATTGCAGCCGACGTGGGAGCCTTCAGCGCTCCTTGCCAGCAACTCTGGCCCTCGCTTCGCAAGCCCGCAGCGTTAGCCCGCCTGCTCACAACTATATATGTGACTAGCGACTTGCCCGTCAAAAAATGACGGCAATGAAATTGTAAGTGAGCTAATGCTGTTTGGTGTATAATAATGAAATATATAATACATTAATATATTAATCGACTTTACGTATTTTAAAGCATTGTGTTATATATATATATATATATATATATATATATATATATATATATATATACACTCTGCACATTACACACACACCTCACACACACACACACACACACAATACATCATATATATATATATATATATATAT